>VKOC01020887.1:0-31038 GCA_009364415.1 Spea multiplicata | reverse complement strand
GCAGCGTGGAATGGCATATGTGGGGGGGCAGCATTGCATGTCTGGGAGGCAGCGTGGCAAGCCTGGGCTCAAATGTGCATAAATTGGGGGGCTGGTTGGGAAATAAAGACAAGAAATGCATTTTATCAAAGTTTTTTTATTCTGCTGTTTGTATTTAACATCATTTGTTTATTAAATTATTTTAAATAAATGAAAAATTTACATTAATTTTTTTATCCGATTAATCGATTAATCGAAAAAATAATCGGCCAACTAATCGATTATTAAAATAATCGTTAGTTGCAGCCCTAGTAGTGTTTGAGTAGGAAATACTGGAGTTTAAAAAACATGATTTGGCAACCAATGATTTTAAGCAAATGTCCTATATAACCTGAGCGTTTTAAGACATCACACAAAATCTCGGGCCCTGTGCAGGTTGTTCTGTGTATGCATCCTGTTTTTGATTTAAATGGCTATTTCCTGGAAAACATTATTGAGCATGTGAAATTAGTTCTAAGCTATGTGTACTTATATTATGGAGCAAATAAATGCAACCCCCCTCATAAAATTGTTCGTGTGATATGTTAACAAACACATTGTGTATGCTTTGTTGTAAACAGTTAATTAAGACATGTCTACAAAGGGTCACTTATGCATCAAGCAGCCTTGGGTGCCCCCTGTAGCCACAGCCAAGTACATTTCTTGTTGATTTGTTATTTTTAACTGTAAATATATAGAGTTCTACAGTGTTAGCCAATAAAAGTGTCATCTTTACAAAATGTTCTCTATGGCTAACAAGTATAATGAATTGCATGCATTCAAGACTATCTAAGCGTCCTTTTCAGGCATATTCTACACTTAAAGCAGAAATTGATCATGGGATAAACTGGAAAAAGACAGCGCTAAGACAAAGTATAAAAATAAGCCATATTTTATTATAGGTAAATATGTATCATATAAAAAAACAAATATGTATAAAACACAACAAAGAACCAAGGCACAAATAATAAATAATGCAAAATAAAAAAAGATCACAAAGAGATTAGATAAAATCCCCAGTAATAACACTCACTGTTGAGATTATGCCTGGCCAGGCAAAGCGCCAAAATGCAGGACGTGTTTCGTTAAGTAACTTCCTCAGCTGCAGAGACGGCGCATAATTTACCCAACAGAATGCTGTCTTTTTAACCCCTTCAGGACCGGGACGTACCTGGTACTTCCTGGTCATAGGTCACCGGGACCAGGATCATAGACCGGGACACACCAGGTACGCCATCCCCAAAAACCGCCCCCACATCACCACAATTGTGGTGATCGCGGGGGCGCTGCTGCTGCTGCTGTCTGGGCAGACCAGCACAGCCACTCAGAGCCCACCCCGAGCCTGAGATCACTCCCATGGAGTGATTCTGTAGGCTGAAACCGCGATTGCAGGCAGCTTCAGGGAAGGGAGTGGAGTGTTGATTGGGGACCTGACACAACACCCCTCTGCTGCCTGATCGCTCCATGAGAGCGTCAGTGCAGCGTTAACCCCTTCAATGCCGTGGCATTTTAGGGGTTAATTCCCATTTTGTATGGGGCTCTGCTGCTGCAACAGCAAAAACGAGCCCCCACAAGCCCTTTGAGCAGTCCTGTAGGACTGAGCATCAGCATTGAAAGAGTTAAAAAAAATAAAAAAAAGTTACATAATTAAAAAAAAACAAAACAAAAAAACAGCACTGACCTGAAAGTCCAGGGTGCTTCCAGGTCAAATGCTGGGCTGATGATCACTCCTATTGGCCATTGGCCATTATAGCAGCCCATGGATGACCCTGTCCTACAAAGAGAGAGGAGTCATCTAGGGTAATTATGAAAAAACAAAAATTATTAATAAAAAAAATACATAATTATTACCTGATCACTTGTCGGTGACATTTTAAGTCGCTGATTATTGATCGGTCTCCCTGATTGATGTCAGCGGCCTAAACCCTGTCTCTTACAAGTAATCTGATAAAAAAATATTTAAAAAAATGTAAATGCGCATGTTCCAGTTTTGCCCTCATAGCTTCCTCAAAAAATGCATGAACCATGCATGTGAGGCCTTGTTGGAACCAGGGGATGTTGGTGAACAAAATGTGGTGTTTCTTCCACTGTTGCACATATGCTGTGCAAGAAATAAATTGCAACATTGAAATGTATGCGTTAAAAACGCAATAAAATAAATTTTCTGTGAAATTTTGGCAGACATCAATGAAGAAATGGCTGCCTGAAAACTGTCAAAATTACCCTAGTTGAACACCTTGACTTGTCTACTGTTCATAAATATATACTTTTATGGGGTAATTTACAGTGGGGGGCTTCCAAAATGTCCCAAATGGGATATGGGCCCAGGAAACCAATTTCTGAAAATTCCAAATTTGAAAACGAAAATGCGCATGTTCCAGTTTTGCCCTCATAGCTTCCTCAAAAAATGCATGAACCATGCATGTGAGGCCTTGTTGGAACCGGGGGATGTTGGTGAACACAATTAGGTGTTTTTTCTGAAGTTGCACATATTCTATACAAAATATAATATGAAATCTAAAGCAACATTGCAACCTACTCGGGTGATCAGGTTGGGTAGGAGCCCATGCGCAGGGGATACTTGGGGTTCAGTCTGTAACCCACGGGTCATGATTATGCAGACAAAGACACCACAAGCAGAAATCCAGGTAATGCAATGTATTTTATGTATATAACAGGACCAGCAAATAAGGGTAATACAGTCTAAGCACGAAACCAGACGTATGGCAAAATTAAATACCGGTAATAAGTCTTTTGGCAGGGAACCCGCTTGGAAGGACATGAAAGGCACACAGCCCACTTGGAAGGACACGAAAGGCACACAGCCCACTTGGAAGGACACGAAAGGCACACAGCCCTTCCGCAGTCGTTGCAGGACACGAAAGGCACACAGCCCACTTGGCAGGACACAAGCTGGAGAGTCCATTGGAAAGGAGCACAAGTAGTAACATATCCATCGTTAGGATTGCTAAGGCGACACAAAAGCTGGAGTCACTTGAGCGCAAAGAACCACACAGCCACGCCGGTGAGTCAATGATAAGACACAAGACAGGTGGAGTCCTCACTTAGAAGGACACAAGCAGGGAAGTCCACTTGGAAGGTAACACAGTAGCAGGGAGTCCACTTGGAAGGATCACAGAGCAGGGAGTCCACTTGGAAGGAACAGAGCAGGGAGTCCACTTGAGGGACACAGAGCAGGAGAGGTCCACTTGGAAGGACAATAGGAGCAGGGAGTTCCACTTGGAAATAGAACACAGAGCAGGAGGAGGTTCCACTTGGAAGGACACAGAGCAGGTAGTCACTTGGAAACACAGAGAGGTCCACTTGAAGACACAGAGGCAGCGAGCCAACTTGGAAGGACACAGAGCAGGGAGTCCACTTGGAAGGACACAGAGCAGGGAGTCCTCTTGGAAGGACACAAAGCAGGGAGTCCTCTTGGAAGGACACAAAGCAGGGAACCAGGAACAGTACAGGTGCAGAACCACAGCAGGAAGGTCCATAGACTTCAATACAAAGGCCCTGACTAAAAGGCAGGGCAGGTTCATAAAGGCAGGGTAATCCAGGTAACAAGGCCCAGCTGGATGTATTGACATTGTATTGGCACACCTGATCCTAGTAATGAGTTCTGAGTGCTCCAGAGGGCAGAGGGTGGCCACTAGTGGTAGCAGATTTAAATGCCACAGGTATGAAAAAGCCATGGTTCAGGCAGCGAAAAAGTGGTTCCTGACAAACACCTCAAAATTTGGCAGCAATTGGCGATAAAATCCCTGTTTGAAAAGTGTCAAAATTACCCTAGTTGTACACCTTGACTTATCTACTGTTCATAAACATATAATTTTAGGGGGATAATCAGTATCTGTGACGACTATTGCAGTTATTAGACTACCATGCCAAATTTGAAAAAAATTACATTTCAAAAACGTGATGCATGCCTTGCAATATTTGCCCTATACTGGTCAAAATAGATAAAAATCCTGGCCATGTTGGGTGGTTTCCAAATCAGGACAAGTTAATGAATATATTTGGGATATTTTTTTCCCATTGGTTCAATGTGTGTACAATTTGTATGTATACAAAACTGTAAAAAAATGCGTTTTCTTCATTTTTTCCCCACTTTTTCCCGTTTATTTCAAACAAAACAATGTACTACCCAGCTTAATATGGTTTCATATGAAAGCCCTACTTGTGCTGAAAAAAACAATATATGATTTGTGTGGGTGCACTAATTGATAAGAGAAATTACAGTTGAAGAAAGACATAGCAAAAACACAAAAACGGCTCTGGTCCTTTAGCGACACCTTAGTATCAAAATCCCGATCCTTAAGGGGTTAAAGGTGAAAGAAAGTTAGTTTGTTTGGTTATTTGTGATCTACCTGAAAGCAATTTTTTAGAGATGTCAGAAGGGGCTAAAATACTTTATATTATATTATATTATACGACTTTTTGCAGGTAGAACATTACTCAAAATAGGATCATGTCTAATGATATGCCAATGTTTATCTAATATTTCTTTTATCTTTGGTATATGGTCTGAATATGTAGTAACGAACCCTACACTGAATTTATCATTATATTTCTGTGTAGGGATTAATCCATCAATATTATTAATCAAAAATTTTTTATATTTATCACGTATCTTGTCTAAATAAAACTTGTCTCTATTCACACCTCTGACCTCCCTAAAAGCTTTCATAACCAATTTTTTGTTATAATCTATCCTTAATAATCCCTACTTGTTTATCAAAATCCTCTATTTTCGAGCAGTTTTCCCTTATTCTAATAAATTGACTCTTAGGTATGTTATTGATCCATTTTTTATCATGACAACTATTTGCTCTCAAGTAGGTATTCTTATCAACTGACTTAAAAAATGTGGTAGTTTTAAAGTGTTTCATTTCTTTATCTTTATGGATAAATCTAAAAAATTAATTGATTCTTTACTATTCTCATATGTAAAGACCAAACCTAATGTGTTCATGTTTAAACTTGAGAAAAAATCTGATAAAGAGTCTAAGCTGCCCTTCCATAAAATAAATAGATCATCAATGTAGCGATTATATAAAGAAAGGTTGGCATGTCGAGGGGCACCAAAAATGGTGACCTGTTCCCAGTCAGCCAAAAATAAGTTAGCATAACTCGGGCAAAGCATGTGCCCATCGCCATGCCATAAGTCTGTAGATTTCTGCTTCAAATGTATAATATGACTGAAGAAGAGACTTAGGTAGTCTTAAAAGCCTAAAATCTATTATACTTCAGTAATATCAATAAAGGTATCAAAATTTCCTCTTAGGATGACGATGACAGCTTGTTACAGTTTCCACATTTGTTGTTATTGTGTATAACATACATACTTAAATGTTACCTTGGTTTATGATTCATTCATCACGATCCCAGACATCTTGGTGCCTGATACACCACATCAAGTATGTTTCATAAATTACAGATTCGTCCAACTGTTTAAATACCATAATTGCTCCATTATAAGACAACCCCCCAAATTTTGAATATTAATCTGGAGGGAAAAAAAGCCTGAATATAAGACTACCCTGTAAGAAAAAACAGAAATTTTTACTTACCATAAAGGTAAGTATAGGGGCTTTGCCCTCTTCCCCCAGGGACAAGCACTTCAAAAGATAAAGGGTTAAGCTACGCCCCCCTTACCCTATAACCGCACTCACCGGCGACCGCAAGCCAGTTAATAACAAGAGGACCATCCAGTAGAATAGAACTTACTTTATTAACACAACTTGGGAGGGAAACACGTACTGCCACTATACTGGGGAAAAGAGAATTTACGGTAAGTAAAAATTTCTGTTTTTCCCGGCGTTTAGTGGCAGTACCGGCGGGATATATCAAGATCCCCCAAAACAAAAAGGGAGGGAGTTAGCGATTAACAGTGTGAAGAACCTGCCGCCCAAACTCTGCTTCTGAGGCAGATGAAATGTCCAGTCTGTAATGTCTAATGAAAGTGTTCCAGGAGGACCAAGTAGCTGCCTTACAAATCTCTTCCGGAGAGACTGAAGATATGGAAGCCAGGACACCAAGACGGATCTCATAGAATGTGCCTTAATCTGGGACGGAAGAACCATACCACAGGATTCATATGCCAGACAGATGGTGTCCGTGAGCCATCTGGCTAATATAGATTTTGACACTGCTTGACCTGAAGACTTGCCATGGAACTGAAGAAACAGATGATCAGATGAACGAAAGGCAGGAGTGCGCTGCGAATAAAGAGAAAGAGCTCTCTTAACATCCAGAGAGTGCCAGTCATTTTCTTGTGACGACGTAGGATTTGGATAAAATGTTGGAAGGACTATAGGCCGGTTAATATTAGCTTGAGACAGCACCT
Organism: Spea multiplicata; assembly: GCA_009364415.1. Taxonomy (NCBI): domain Eukaryota; kingdom Metazoa; phylum Chordata; class Amphibia; order Anura; family Pelobatidae; genus Spea; species Spea multiplicata. The sequence goes on along the minus strand of VKOC01020887.1, from coordinate 24,668 downwards.
TCGGAAGGAAGGATGGCCTGGGATACAGAACCACTTTGTCCTGATGAAAAATGAGAAAATCTTCCGACTGTCGGATTGAATCTTCACCGGTTTGCCCGATATGCACGGTTTGAAGAATACTAGAGCCTTGAAGTTTCAACTCCCTGAAATTCGAGGATTGATGTGCCTCCTGTGTTGACCACTTTCCTTGGGCTGTGGAAAACTGGAGATGTGCTCCCCAACCGGTTTTGGACGCGTCCGTGGTGACTATAAGCCATTCCATTGGCTGGACCGATAGACCGCTTGTTAAGTTTCTTTTGACCTTCCACCACTCTAGGTGTTGAAGTACATCTTGAGACATAAGAATGTTTGTGTCTAGGTGTTCGTCTCTTCCAGACCAGTGGGATAGAATGTACCATTGTAGAGGTCTCATTTGCGCTTGCGCCCAGGCTACCGCAGGAATGGTGGATGTCAGTAATCCCAAGATACTCATTGCCCTTCAAATGGTGCAGAGGGTGTATGTTTGTAGCTGGGTGATGCTTCGCCGAATAAGTTTGGCTTTGTCCTCTGGAAGGTACAGACGTAGAGACACTGAGTCTACCAGAAAACCCAGAAGCCGGATCTTTGTAAGTTTGACTTGGCTACGTTTAGAACCCAACCGTGGTCTTTGATAAGAACAATAGTGTCCTGAAGATCTGTTGAAAGTTTGGCAGAAGATGACGCTTTTATCAGCCAGTCGTCCAGATATGGAACCACAGCTATACCTCTCAATCTCAGCTCCGCTGCCAAAGGAGTGAGGATTTTGGTGAAGACCCTTGGGGCAATTGAGAGGCCAAAAGGTAGTGCTCTGAATTGGAAGTGATTTAAGCCTTTGTTTTTATTGCAAATCTGAGGAATCTTCTTGATCTTTCTGCTATTGGCACATGCAGATAAGCATCCTAGAAGTCTAGAGACCCATAAAATCTTCTTTGTGAATTATGTGAGTCACTGAAGAGATGGTTTCCATACGAAAATGTTGGTATGGAATATATTGATTGACAGACTTCAGATCTAGAACTGGACGAAAGGAGCCGTCTGGCTTCGGGACCAGGAACAAGCGAGAGTACACTCCCCGACATAGCTGTTTCTTCGGAATGTGTTCTATCACTCCCTGTTTGAGGAGTTTTGATGCTGCCATACCTAGCCGCGTATTCTTTTTCCTTGACGGGTATAAGGAGATCAGGAAATAATCGTTTGGGGTCTTGCAGAACGTGATGGTGTAGCCTTCTGATATTATCCGACGTATCCATGGATTGCTGGTTGTTTGGAATCATGTTTCCCGATACATCTGAAAGCGACCTCCCACTTTGTCAGAATCTCCTCGTCCTTTCTTGTCTTGTAGTTTTAAATTGAAATCTGGAGTCCTTATTTTGCTTCCGAAAGGAAGATTTATCCGATGGTCTAGAATATCGTTGCCTATTATAGGGATATCTACGATTCCACTTACGTTTGATATCTTGAGGAAGAGCTTTCTTAGCTACAGATTCAATCTGTAAACGCGGTGAAGATGAAGCAGCCGAGCTTCCACCCGGGAAGCGAACTGACTGCTTGGAACCCCCTGTCGGCAACAACCCGTGTGCCAATCGTACCGCAGACTATCCGTGGTCATCCCCGTGTGGTCGCCGGTGAGTGCGGTTATAGGGTAAGGGGGGGCGGAGCTTAACCCTTTATCTTTTGAAGTGCTTGCCCAGGGGGAAGAGAGCAAAGCCCCGCCGGTACTGCCACTATACGCCCAGAAAAAGTTTTACTAGTAAATATTAATTCACAGGTGAACTATTTTTTTAATTTAATAAAAAAACTATGATTGAGAAAAATGCATTTTTTTGTTTTATTTCCTTTTATTGCCAACCTGACCCAGTCATGCACATCTGCCCCCAGTATGCCTTATACCCCCTTATATGCCACTCTGCCCCCACCTTGTCTTATAATCGAGTAAATAAGCCATTTGTTGCAATTAATGTAGCATTAAGGTTATAGTTGCTATGTCTCAATTTTGCCTGTTTGTTATGACCTCTTGGATATCACCTCCTGCCCATGTATATATATATTTTATTTTAATTATTTTTCTTTCAGATAGAGATACTCCAGAATAATGAGACAAGCTCCTAAGTCAAACAGGACATTCAACTTAGATCGACTGATCGCCTCATCTTCACCACTCTGCAGCTGTTCATATACAGTAGCTACTTTATATATTCCTTAAAATGCTATAGTTATCTCTGCCACTGCAATTTTAAAAGTCAGAACTGTACCCCATTCAGGTAAATGGCAAGTGGACAGCTTATATCTCAGAAGAGAGATATGTTCAATACAGATGACTGTGTCTGTCATATACTTTCAGATGTGCTGAATAATATTAAAGAGACAGCCTAGTTTTTTTTATTATTTTTAAGTCCATTGTGCACATAAATTGGAGAAGCAACATTTAATTATTGACATTATAAAATAAGACTTATGTCTTGTTTCCCACCTCCTCGTGGTTGCCTGTACCGAAATTGCCCTCTTTGCTCTTCCCATGACTTGCGTCTCTCTTCTACCACTACCACCCTATACTCCTATCCAGGATTTTACCTGTTCTGTACATATGCTCTGGAATTCTTTACTTCATTCAGTAAAAAAGTCTTCCATTTACTCTAACTTCAAAGGCTCACAAATCATTCTCATCCAAACAGTGCCTCCCCATCCATCTAATTCCATCTTAACCTCCAAGTAAATTTTACACTTCCAAGAGCAAAGTTCTCTCTTGCCTTTTTGTGCCAGTATGTTTTAATGCACATTAATCTTATTGTCAAAGTATACAGTATATTGTTAATTTTTCACTGTCTCCATACAGTAATAGCACAATCGAATCCTCTGTATAAACAAATGTAATGTCATGCACACAGTGCACTTAAGTACAACACAAATTAAAAATAACACTGAATATATAAATGATACAGCAGATGCCATTATAGAGATGATGATGAACCTGATGCTTCTTAATGGCAACATTATAAAGTAAACTATAGAAGCACGAAAAAAATTGGAAGGAGATGTTTAAATAATACAGTTTATATGGGAACACGAACTCTGACATGAGATGACATCTGTGAGAATCACGGTGCAGTATAACACTTATCAATACAAAGCTGTTCTAGCCTATATAATACCTATTGCTAACTTGTCTAGTGCAATTGTTATTGTCTCTTGTGATTTGAATGACTTTTGCTGTTCAAACACCACACTGAGTGGATTCTTTGTGGCAATGCTAATAAAGTCCTGTTTTAAAAAAAAAAAAAAAAAACTCCTTTCTTCCATAGACTTGATAATCAGAGGTGCCTCCTGGGTGATAAAGCCACGGTTTACTATAAGACAGTATATTTGTCTAGTAAATTGGGCTAAGATGTTCAAAGATATTTAATTTTCCATGAGATTACCACTTAAAAATATTCCTAGGACATGGACAGTACTAGGAATTATGTTTCTAATGCAGAATTTAGTTATAAAAGCCTTATATTTAGCAGAGCAGGTAGAACAGTAGCGTAACAAGAATATTCTTTAAAGCTCTTTTTTTCTTTTTTTCCCCACATATTAAGCTCTGTTCAGTAAACACAACCGTTATCTAAGCTATTTCTAGATCTAGAACTTGTTCGTGTTCTTGAATAGCCAAAAAAGTGACCTCAGTTATAAAGTTAGAAATAATGTTACACATAGTTGTTTTTGTTCTGAAAGTGTTAAACTCAGCAGAGTAGATGGAACAGCATCTTTAAAGAAATTAGAGGTGATTATTAAGAAGAGTAATATTCAGGGAAAATGAGTAGTCCCTGAGGCCTCATTATGGTGAATATCCTGCTGTTAACATCAAAGATGATAAAATAGGACTAGAATTGGATAATTAATTTGTTAAATATAGGTAGACAGGCTGAACTAGATTTGTTAATGATAACAAGGAATCTGAACTATGTGATGTATGTCTAAAATTGTGAGACACTGAAAAAGAAGACAGGAAATAATGAGCCTCTGAAAATCAGTATTCTAAATGCATAATATGGGTTACTCTTGCTGTAAGTGTAGCCCCCTCAAGGCTTATTTCATCATTGGATTTTTTTAGATAACGGAAAAGTAAAATAACCACATTCCTTTTTAAGCAACAGTTGGTGGACTCTTATTTATGGTTGTTTTATGTGTTGGGTAATATTGTTTAGAATCAAAAGAGTTCTGTAGCGCATTAAATTTTAGCTTTCTCATTATTTATACAAATAACTAAATACAAAGAGAGTGGGTAAGTTGCTGGGTCCTATCACATTTCTAAAGTATTTGGAATCGTAGGTTCTCTCATTATCAATTATCCGACTTGTTAAAATCTCAAATTCTGCTTACAAACATATGGATTTTCTTTTCCAGTACACAAACTACTCAAGGTAGTGGCAGCTTGCTCTAGGGCAGGGGTAGGCAATCTTCGGCTCTCCTGATGTTGTGGACTACATCTCCCACAATGCTCCTACAGTCATAATGCTGGCAAAGCATCAAGGGGAGTAGTTCACAACATCTGGAGAGCCGAAGATTGCCTACCCCTTCCCTAGGGGAAAGGGGGTTAATAGTCTGTGTATTACAAAGAGTGAATAAGTGTGTGTTTGTGAGTAAGTGTGTTTGCCTGTAAGAGTGAGTGTGTGTTACTGTTTGTATGTGAATATTTGTGTGTTTGAGTGGGGGGCTGGGGAGGCCACTTGGCTTTACATGCCTCCCAGGCCAAAAGGTCTAATCCGTCCTCTGGCCATAGAAGAACCCAATTATGTTTCATTTTGCACCATTAAACCGTTTCTAGAATGTACATTTACAGATTACTTTACTCTCCCAGTTTCATAAAATACCACAGCACTATGTGATTAAATAAAGATGGGACATCAGAGTACGACTCTCAGACAAGGTTAAGGGTTTAGCTTATTATTAAACATAAAGCCAGACAAGGTATCATTAAGAATACATTTTAGGTTGGGGACTGGATTAAAAAGGTTAGGGTCCAACAATTTGATTACTACTCACTCAGTATCTTTCTACAGTGTTAGATGTTTGTCATTGGAAACGAGTTCTATTTATTAAGACTCTCTAGCTATTAAAAAAACCATGCATGTTACCAAAGGCTGTAATAATTTACAAAAACTTTCACATTTTAACTTCAGTTCAAACTGTTTTAGAGATTCTCCATATAGACAGAAATAATATCTGCAATCCATCTAACTGTACATTCCTTTAGGTCACTAGAGGTTTTCTTGTTGCCATGTCTTGGACATTAAATGCTAACCTGTCATGGTCTGTATCGCATAGACTTCACCTTGCCACATTTATTCCCTACGGGTACTTTAGTCACTCCAAGATTTCCCCTGTCCTTGTAATTGGTCTGTATGCACCTGTTAATGATATAAACATAGCTTGTTGCAAAACATTTCTTGGGTGAATTAATCGAATTATTCAACAGCTAGCAGCTGCAGTAATTACTTTAAGATTATAATACATGGTATCTGTTAAAATATAATTACTCTGATCTATGAACCAAGTAATTAAAATGAAAAAGAAAAAACATCCTATTTTAAACCTCATTACTTTATTTCCTTTGAAAATTGTTAAATAATGACACCACATTAAGAGTGTATTCATTGCATGTCACAACATAGATTGGAGATATTAAAGGTCCAAATAACATCAATAGCATATTGATGAAAAAAACGCCCAGTTCTTTCTATTTTTTTTTGTTAGATTTGTTATTATTTAACGGCTCAAACTAAAGTGGAAAAGTGAGAGAAGGTTGCAAAAAGTGAACACATATATAAGTGAATACAAAAAGGAAATGGTAAGGTAATTATTTAGAAAGCAAAGACTTTCGGCCAATAATCTGTGTTCTAATACTTTATTTAGGTGCAGCATGATAGAAATACAGTAATTGTGTTTTAATATACGTAATCACTGCTTTTTAGCCATTGCACTGTCATCACTGTTCAGTGAGCTGGGATCTAATTAAAATGCAATTTGCTTCTATTTGTTTTTAACAACCGTCACTTAATGAACTCAGAGAAGAAACCACCCTGAGATTATTGCAAAACATTTGTCCAACACTAGCTAGTACATTCAGATTACAACCTTATTTCATGCCAGGGTTTTCTGCAGAATATAAGCGTAAGGGCAGTTTCAGTTCAGTTAGAGTTTGGCTTTGGATCAATGTCTTCTACTTCCATTCACTTTAAAGAGTAATTAACAAAGTCCTCATTTATATTGTCAGTAAGACATTACTTAATGAGAAGGTAATGAGCTAAACGAGTTATTACTTGGAAAATTAGGTGTAACAGCAGTGCCTTAAGAAAGTGTCAACCAGGCATCTGCACAATAAGATTGTTAAGTACAATATTTTCATTATCACTGTTATTTGCTTCTTCTATGGCTCACATGTACTACTATTGGCTAATGTTGTAATAATGTTTACAACATCTAGTGGTGTGTATGCTGGATTGGTAATCATATTTTGAATAAGATCTCGACCTACAGCTTTCCCTTCTTCTGATCACATTGCCTTTTTCCATAGTTGCAAAAAATGTCCACCCGTAAAAATACAGAAGTCTATATATATATATATATATATATATATATATACCTCATATAAAACAATGTCGCCAAGAAACAAACTGTAACAATGTTGTAATATAAAAATACTAGTAGATTAAATACTTGAGTACTTGGTTCACGTATAAGCGATTTTGTTTAAGGAAATTCAGGGGGAGATTCTTGGGGAAAATGTTTAGTGGAAAGAGGGAGGATTGATATGTTGAGGATACTCTCGCTAGCTTTGCAAAAGTGAGATCACAAGAAATGTAAGTGAATTCAGTAAAAAAGTAAATAAGTGGTATATTATAAATAATAATATAATTATATGATAATAATTGTTTAGACCTTGTGCATTCTTTTTTGCCTTTCAATCCATCCAACGTATGCTATAGTAAACCAGTATACATGGCTCTAATATATGATTGAAGTGTAAAGTAGAACAAAAGGGGTAAAACTACAAGTGTGTTCTGTAACCATAAACTTTAGGGATAGACAGCTGCACAGAAACATTCTAAGAGTAATTCAGACTATGTCAAAGGGCTTCCACTGCATGTCTGACTAAATCAATTCAGAAAATGATATTCAAAGTGAAGGTATTTATTATTCATTGTGTAATACCAAGTCATTAAAATCTACATTCAATTACCTTTTAAAAAATAAAATGTTTGGCAAGCAGTTTTACTGTAACATAAAATGTAAAGAAGCAAACATTTCTCAATTTAAATTGTGACAGTTAATATTGTATAATTCACTCACTGGCAATATTTTATGAAATGAAACAAAAAAACTTCTCAAAATGAGGTTCAGCATCTATTACAACTAGACGTCAACCCGCTACCCGGCAGGAAGCACCGGTAAGTGTGTGTGGCGGGGGGGTTTAAATGGGGGGGAGACAGGAGGATCCAGGTCCCCTGCAGCGGTGCGGGGGATCTGGATCTTAGTCTCCTAATCAGACCTCTATTTGAGGTCTGATTAGAAGACGACCCCGATTACAAGACGAGGGGTATTTTTCAGAGCATTTGCTCTGAAAAAAACCTTGTCTTATAATCGGGCAAATACGGTAATATCTCATCTAATGTAAAGATTCAATGCACAATACTCTGTGGAGTTCCATACATAAGTCTGCGAGCGGGACTGAGAGCTCTGCAGTTCAGGTAAGGGGGTGGGGGAGGGTGTATGAACGAGTATGGGTGATTGAGGGAATGAAAGAGTATCTGTGAATGAGTATGTAACTGGTTCACTAAGAGAGCTGTAGTAACTCCCAGAGATCACCCAGATGTATTCTAATGACACTCTACTGAGACCGCCCTTACTAAAGTTACTAATGACTTACTCCCTGCTAAATCCAAGGGCCACTACTCCATGCTAATTCTACTGGACCTTTCTGCTGCTTTTGACACGGTGGACCACCCTCTTCTCCTTCAAAAGCTTTGTGATCTTGGCCTCCGTGATACTGCTCTCTCATGGCTCACTTCCTACCTCTCTGATCGTACCTTCAGTGTCTCTGCCTCCACTGACACTTTCCCTCCCCTCCCTCTCTCAGTTGGGGTACCCCAAGGCTACGTTTTAGGACCCCTTCTGTTCTCTCTTTACACTTCCTCCCTTGGCAAACTGATCTCATCCTTCGGCTTTCAATACCACCTTTACGCTGATGACATCCAGATTTATCTATCCTCCCCTGATCTCTCTCCCTCTGTCGTAGATCATGTAACTAACTGCCTTGCATCTGTCTCTACCTAGATGTCTGAACGTTTCTTGAAACTCAACCTCTCCAAAACTGAACTCCTCATCTTCCTTCCCTCCAATGCTAAGATTCCCCCATCTATCTCCCTCAATGTTAAAGGTGCTATATTCTCCCCGTCTACTCATGCACGCTGTCTTGGTGTCACCCTTGACTCCGACCTTTCGTTCACACCCCATATTCAGTCTGTCTCTAAAACTGTCGCCTTCATCTTAAAAACATTGCCCGCATCCGTCCCTTCCTAACACAGGATGCCACTAAGGCTCTTGTCCATGCCCTGATTATCTCCCGTCTTGACTACTGTAACTCTATCTTAGCCGGTCACCCTCTTAACCGTCACACCCCTCTACAATCCACCATGAATGCTGCCACCAGACTTATCTTCCTCTCATATCGCTTTACTAGCGTTTCTCCCCTCTGTCAGTCTCTTCAGTGGCTGCCCGTGCGCTTCAGGATTCCTTTCAAAATCCTCACTCTTACTTTCAAAGCTCTTCACAGCGGTTCCCCTCCCTACATCTCCTCTCTCATCTCTAAATACACTCCTAACCGGTCTCTCCGTTCATAGAACGATCTCCTTCTGTCCTCTCCTCTGATTTCTAGCTCTCATGCCCGCTTACAAGATTTCTCAAGGGCTGCCCCTATCCTCTGGAATGCTCTCCCACAGTCTATCCGTCTCTTCCCCTGCCTTTATTCCCTCAAAAAATCCCTCAAGACCCACTTCTTTAAGGATGCTTACAACATAGCACATTAACCCTTTTCCTCCCATATTCCTTTAGCTTACCCTTCCTACTCCCTCCCCTGCAATACTTTTACTAGCGTGGCTGGTCTATCCCCAACGGTGGCCCTTTTACCTTTTGTGTAATACAACCCAACTCCCTCTAGACTGTAAGCTCGTTTGAGCAGGGCCCTCCTCACCTGTTGTCTCTGTTAGTCAATTTATACTACTTGTTATGTCCTGTCTACCCATTGTACAGCGCTACGGAATTTGACGGCGCTATATAAAACAATAAATAATAATACTGTTGTCCCTAAAGCCACTTCCAGCACCAGTCAGCATGCACACCTTGAACCCTGCTATGTGTACCCAATAAATAGACACAACTACCTTAAACTGAGTACAGCAAGAATGAACATTTTATTGTTCTAAAGCATAGCATCATCTTTACACAGAACTGCATTAACATAGATAAACAGATACATGTATACAACCCAACCTTTAATTCCCCTGGCAGCAATCCTATTGATGGGATTAAACAATGGAGTTCCTACCTGTGCTATCTTTGTTTGGCAGCCAGACTGGAGCCATCTCTGGGTAACCTGTGGGCCCTGTATGACAGGTTATTCTGTCACAGAGTATATGAATGAATGAAAATGTGTGTTATAGCATGGATGTGTAAGTGGAGGGGCATGGCACAGGGAGGCTCTTTGAGGCTAGGATGCCACATGCAGGCTGTTTGGGGGCAAAGGTGGCAAGTCCCAAAGGTGGCATTGGTTCACAAGAGGCTGGGGGCATCACATAAATCAATACTAAAGGGGGGAGCAATACACAAAGGTATTGAGGCCTTATAATGAGCACATCATGAAAGGGAACCAATTATTCAGATATACATCCCCCATACTGCAGGCCAGCATTTTATCTGTGCTGGCAGCATCAATACACAAGGGGGGCACTTGGGTCCATCACATAAATCAATACTAAAGTGAGGGGCAAGCTGGGAGCGATACACAAGGGAGTGTCAAGGACAAAGCGGTGGGGAAAATACTTTTTTATTTTTATTTTTGTAGCTTAGCCGTCTTGATGTGTGTTTGGGTGTCGGTGTGGCAGAGCCTGTCCTAGTTTGTGTGTTTGGATGTCGGTGTGGCAGAGCCTGTCTTGGTGTATGTGTTTGGGTTTCAATGTGGCAAAGCCTGCCCTACTGTGTGTTCCTGGCACTTTACTTCCTGTAGGATTAAATTAAACTATTTAATTTTTACTTATTCAGAGATAAAATACACTCCTGAATTTGTAGTCACTTCAGAGGACAAATCTTTCTAGGCCCAGAAATCAGTGACAGATTTTATTAAAAATAATTAATCAGGTAAATTGTGGCTTCAGGCATCCCGTGTATGATGATGTATTTAGTGTGCTCCCAATCTCATCACATTACATCAATATGCATTAGAAATAAAGATAAAGATGGGCATGGATGGTGGGCTGATTCGGTGGCGCAATGGGCCACTTGACTAGATTTGCCCCCCCCCAGGCCTTAGGCTGCCAGGCCTCCCCTGTACCTAGGGCATTACTTTTTAACGGTACAGCAGGAGACCAAAGTGGAAAGATTTAATGGAAAGCTAGGCAGTGCATACCTCATAATTTTCCAGATTGTACCCATTTTTGCTAAGTCTATGATCTACAATTATACCTAAGTCCTTCTCATTTTCTGTTTTTCCCACTGCAATGCCCTTTACAGTGTGAGTTGCATGCTTATTTTTTGCATTACCTTACACTTATATATATTGAATCTCATCTGCCACTTATTTGTCCAGTCCCCTAGTTTATCCAAATCATTCTGAAGAGAAGCTACATCCTGGTCAGACTTTATAACCTTACCTAATTTTGTGTCATCAGCAAACACAGACAAGTGACTTCCGATATCTATTTCAAGATCATTAATAAATAAGTTAAAGTGAACTGGACCCAAGACAGAACCCTGAAGCACCCCACTTACCACAGTTGTCCAGTTTGAGAGTTCACCATTTACAACAACTCTTTGCACCCTGTCACTAAGCTGATTTCTAATCCAAACACAGGCATTTTGTCCAAGACTGATTTGTCCTAGCTTATACAATAACTGCTGGTGTGGAACAGTGTCAAATGCTTTTGCAAAATCTAAATAGACAACATCTACAGCAACACCCTGATCCATATATTTACTCACAACATCATAAAATGCAATTAATTTGGCCTGACATCATCTGTTCTTCACAAAACTGTGGTGACTCCTACTGATGATATCATTGTTCACAATATATTCCTATATGCCATCTCTTAATAAACTCTCAAACAATTTCCTCACTACAGATGTTAAGCTTACAGGTCTGTAGTTCCCAGGCTCAGATTTGGATCCTTTTTTAAAAATGGGAACCACATCTGCTTTCCGACAATCCTTTGGTAAAATTCCCGGGTGGAAAGAATCTTTGAAAATCAAGTCAGTGGTCTGGCTATTTCTTAACTAACTTCCCATAGTATACTCGGGTGTATCCCATCTGGCCCTGGAGCTATGCCTACTTTAAGTCTACTTAATTGTTTAAAAATGTCATCTTGAGTCAGCCATAACCACAATTTATTTAAGGTTTCTGTAGTGCTGAATTGCCAATCAACAGGTAGTGGCTCTTCTTTGTTATATACAGAGGAAGAAAATGCTTTTAGTATTGCTGCCTTTTCCTGATCCTCACTAATTAACTTACCATCTCCAGATTTCAAAAACCTACATTCAGAGGCGGCCTTAGGTGTTCTGACGCCCTGTGCGGACTACTCCTCTGTGTGCCCCCCCCCATCCCAAAAAAAGGAATAAAAACTTGTAACAAAACTCCCCTTTCTCACTATCTATCCCCCTGTATCTACCACATCTGCCCCTTCTCACTGACACTGACCCCCTCTTCTCACTGACCCCCCCTCTGCCGCTTCCCCTTACTTACCTTTTTGAGTCCTGCGGTGGGAGCGGGAGGCGTCCGTCTTCCCGTGGTGCACGCTTCACAGCTGAGCGCCGGAATATTCTGGCGCTCAGCATGAAACGCGGCACTGCGATGGAGTCACGGAGAGTGAGGGGCGCCGAGCGGTTGCTGAAAACTTCACAAGCGACCGGTCGGCGCCCCTGCCCAGGACATAAATGAAAACATTGGGTTTTTTTGTTTGTTTTAACTTTATTTAACATCCTCCACATTAAATAAAGTAAAAAAAACCAAAACAAAAAGAAAACGATGTTTTAATTTAGGTGCAGAGGGGCGGCAGCCGACCCAGCGCCGGCGGACCCCCGACACGGCGTCGGACACGGCGTCGGGACGCGCGCAGGCGGGCGGTGGACCCCGAGGTGCCGCTCCCTGGAGTGTGGCGCCCTGTGCGGTCGCACACCCCAAAGGCCGGCCCTGCCTACATTGTCACTCCTAAAGTTTCCGGCATTAATGGCATTAATTTTTGGATTTGTTTTGCTCCTTGGCTATCATCTTTTTCATTCTTAAATCTAGCCAGTCTAATAGCCCTTTTTCCCTTTAAAAAGTTAAACTACTATAGACGGTTTCAAAGCAGAATTGTGTAAAGATATTGATTTAACAATACTATGTAGGGAGAGAGGGGGGGATATTGCCTCTGGTTTATTGATTATAATGTAATCCTGGTTCAGTATATACTATATGTAACTGTAAGATAACCATGAACAATCAACTTCAAGAACAGATGAACTTTGGTGAGAGTAAAGAACCACCCTTCTATCTACACGAATCTTTCTGTCTTTCTGCAGTTGCGAGTGGCACAGGTAATATCTCGGAAAATATTACCTTGGAGGTTCTTAAGCTTGCCTGAATTTCCTGAACTCACTCTTTAGGACCCTCCATTTTCCCCTAACTTTGTCATTGGTGCCAATATGAAGCAAGACAGCTGGATCCTCTCCAGCCCCTCCCAATAATCTGTCCACACGATCAGAAACATGCCAAACCCGAGCACTCGGAAGACAGCAAACTGTCCAGTTGATGGGATCCTTGCTATAGATTATCCTGTCTGCCTTCCTACCAATTGAATCCCCTACCACCACAACCTGTTTAGCCTTTCCTGCTTTCTCGATCCCCTCGGCTGCTGCCAAGTGGACATCAAAATTAGGTCTTTGCCTAAGGTGGCAAAAATCCTTGGACCAGCCCTCGTTGGGGTGTAAGATCTCCCAGCTACAACCTTCTAAAATCTTGACCAGTGGTAACCTGTGGTTTGTGGCATTTATATACACTTACTGGCCACTTTATTCGGTACACCTTGCTAGTACCGGGTTGAACCCCCTTTTGCCTTTAGAACGTAATTCTTCCTGGCATACTTTCTACAGGGTGCTGGAAACATTCCTGAGAGATTTTGGGCCATCTCGACATCACGCAGTTGCTGTAGATTTGTGAGCTGCACATCCATGAGACAAATCTCCTGTTCCACCACATCCCAAAAGGTGCTCTATTGGTGACTGTGGAGGCCATTGGAGTACAGTGAACTCATTGTCATGTTCAAGAAACCAGTTTGAGATGATGTGAGTTTTCTGACATGGTGCAATTTTTAATATATCAGAAGTGGGGTGCAAGAACATGTGGAAAGACAAAAACAATAATAGTGTAATATGTTATGACATAAAGTGATATGTAGGTGTGTAAGGTGCTCTCACAAAAGTGACTTCAAATAAAGCTCATTAAAAGGACTCCGATGAGCCTATTATTTTTGTCTTTCCACATGTTCTTGCGCCCCACTTCTGATATAATGATTGTATGAACATTTGTGAGGAGTGTTTTTACTGGGAGCTGCAGAACGTGTAGGGTATATTTATAGTTTTATTTATATTTTTCACATGATTGGTGGTTTCTTTTGCTCTTTTTAACCCCCTTCAATCCCCTATGGACGTACCAGGACGTCCAAAAAACGCCCATTAAGAAACCCCTATGGACGTACTGGTACGTCTACATCCCTGCCGCTGCACGGGAGACTAGGCTGTCGTTTGACAGCCTGGACTCCCCACTGACAGCAGAAGCCGGCAAGCTGTTACATTTCAAACATTTCAAACTGTTCTCAAACATTTCAAACTGTCCATCGGAGGACAGGATGAGGCACAGACGCTGCAATCTCTATGCACGTCTGGGAGGACCTGCATAGAGATCACAGTGTGATCGGTGCAGGGGGATCGCGGGGAGGGGAGTGAGAAACCATGTCTTCTCACAAAGAAGGGAAAAAACCCTGTTAATTCATTTAAAAAATAGTAAGAAAACATTAAAATAATAATATAAATACTAAAAAAAATATATAATGTGAGCTGTGATGTCATTGTGACATCACTGGAATGTTCAGGAGGTCCCTAAGAGGACCTCTAACCATTTTTGTGTAAAAAATATATGAAAAAAGGTGCATTATCAAGTTGGAAATAGCCACCAGAAGATGGATACACTGTGGTCCTAAAGAGATTGTCATGCTCAGCAACAATACACAGGTAGTCTGTCACGTTTAAATGATGCTCAATTGGTATTAAGGGGCCCAAAGTGCGCCAGGAAAATTCCCCCCGCACCATTACTCCACCACCACCAGCCTGAACTGTTGATACAACGCAAGATGGATCCATGCTTTCATGTTGTTTACGCCAAAGTCTGACCCTGCCATCTGAATGTCGCAGCTGGAATCGGGATTCATTGTCCAAATTTGGTGAGCCTGTGTGAATTGTAGCCTCAGTTTCCTGTTCTAAGCTGACAGGAGTGGCACCCAGTGTGGTCTTCTGCTGCTGTAGCCCATCTGTTTCAAGGTTTGACGTGTTGTGTGTTCAGAGATGGTATTCTGCATACCTTGATTGTAACGACTGGTTATTTGAGTTACTGTTGCCTTCCTGTCATTCTCCTCTGACCTCTTACATCAACAAGGCATTTTCGTACACACAACTACCACACAACTGCCACTCACTGGACCATTCTCTGCAAACCCTAGAGATGGTTGTGCTTGAAAATCCCAGTAGATCAGCAGTTCCTGAAATACTCAGACCAGCCCTTCTGGCACCAACAACCATGCCACTTTCAAAGTCACTTTCTTCCCCAGTCTGATGCTCGGTTTGAACCTTAGCAAGTTGTCTTGACCACGTCTACATGCCTAAATGCATTGAGTTGCTGCCATGTGATTGGCTGATTACCTATTTGTGTTAACAGGCAATGGAACAGGTGTACATAATAAAGTGGCCCTTAACTCTCCTGTGATTTTAAATAACATAGTATGTCATTTTAGAGAAAACAATTCAGATACTGTACTTGCTAGATTATAAGATGACCCCCCCAAATTTGAATATTAATTTAGGAAAAAAAGCCTGAATATAAGAATACCCTATAGGAAAAAAGTTTTACAAGTAAATATTAATTCACATGTAAACTATTTATAATTTTTTTTAATAAAAACTATGAAAAAAAATGCCTTTCTTGTTTTTATTTCTTTTATTTGCCAACCTGCCCCTCAGTTATGCACATTTGCCCCAGCTTGCCAGTCTGCCCCCCCAGATATGCCTTATACCCCCTATATGCCACTCTGCCCCCCAGATATGTTTTATAACCCCCCTATATGCCACTCTGCCCCCCCAGACTTACCAATGCATCCCCAGACTTGTCCCCCGTGCTACAGACTCCCTGGTGTCTGGTGGGGGCAGCTGGTGAACATCTGCACGATGCACGTAGACAACCTCCGCTGCTACCCGGCAATTCCGCCGGGCCTCTATGATGAAGCACCGGAAGGTTATGTCACGCCGGCGCTCAGTCATAGAAAATGACAGTTGCGTGCACTTGAATGTTGGCGTGTGAGAACATGCAACCTCAGTCAAGTCTGGACAGTCAAGTTAACCACTTGACTGTGACCCTTCTTAGTGAATAGACCAAAAAGTAGAAAAATTCACTACGGAATTTATAATATAAACTTACTGTATTAGTATACAATAAATGACTAAACAAATTATCCTAGTATTTGGTAAAAAGTGTTGCATGATTTGTCTTCTGAAAGGGTTTATGATATCGAAGCAGAAACTTACTTTAGGCACAAAAATCAGCAGAAAGCTACTCTTACAAACACATTTTTTGTAAGCTTTGTTAGGTCATGGGAGAATAGGGAATGCCTGATTTACCTCAAAGCCTGTAGGTCTAAGAGTAATTGGGCATTAAGCATCTCTATCATTACTGTATATATTTTGTAATCCTATTATACCACTGTGCATGAACCCTCCATTCAACTACTTGGCATAATGTATAGCGAAGTTTACTTGGACCTTTTTGCAGGAAAAGTTCACTTAGGTTGACCCTTAATTATGCATATTGAAGTAAAGTCAAAATGTTCTCATATCAATTAATCTACAAACCCATTGCAAATAAAACTGCACACTATGCCAACAGGTGGAAATTCCTTTTGAATGCCATTATTTCTTCTATTTGAAGTGTTTTGAGCTCAGAAAAAAGATGCATCAAAATATATCTATGTCTAGAAATACAAACAATAGAAAAACGTTATCAAATTGAAAAACAGCAATGAAAAGCCAAAACCTCATTCATATAACAACTGTTACAAATAATAACATACCTATATATCACTTCAAAACTGTGAACACTATTTTGTCATAGCTTCAAGATTTATATCATAACATCACTTTAGTTGAGCCACATTAATAAGGAGCAAAACAGAAATCAATATTTTCATTTGTGATAAGATATAGATCAGGTTTCTTATAAAAAGTAAGCAATCTGAAAGCTGTAACAACAATAACATATATAGTTAGAAGCCTTAACTTATCCAATATTAACAGTTCCAGACACAGCTAAAAGAATACAAATTCAGCAACGATTATGTTCAGCAACGATGGTATATTTTTTTGTGATCCATACTGCAGCAAGCACTAACAATTAAATTATCTAAAGAGTGATGATTAGATTTAGGCTTGGCGCTTAATTAAAGACTTAGGGGCATGTGTTAATGCAGAATTTGGGATGTGCAGATAATAAGTGCCCTAATTAAATGACTGCTTGTCACAGTGCATTAAAGTATTTTAATCACAGTACCAACAATACTCTTGGGGCTGTAGCCTTCTCTGATATGCTACACAGCCATTCTATGCCAAGGTTCTTAAAGGGGGACTCCCAGCATTACAAGTAACATACAAGCCTTCATCCCACGTCATGAGGCAGCTGCCAGCCTTTGAGTGCCACTTTCAAAATACATTTTAAACATATGATTACATATTCTTAAATATGGGCATACATTGCTTACCCCACTGCTATGTAAAAGTCCCATCAAATTTGACGTGTCCATATTGCTTACCAGTGGGACTGCATTACATTTTAACCCAAATGAGACGCTCAGGTGGTTTAAAGCCTTCTTTGGACACCATTAATGAGGCACCTGTGTGGCAGGTGGGGTGCTCAACCCTAAGGTTTGGTCAGAACCTGCAAATATGCACAACAAAGAAAATATACAGAAAGGGGAGCATATGGCCATATAATGTGAAAGAAATCCCAATATTTATGACTTTGCTGGGTGTTTTGTGAATGATATTCGCTGGGCATGTGATGATTTCTTGCTGTTTTGTGTACTTATGGGTCCAATGGAATTGAAAAGACTTAATTTCCCTAATTGCTTTTTATACATAACCAGCCTTAAGTTGAGTAACTAGTAACATTCCACACTTTTGCATGATTTCTATGCAGTGTTTCTAGAAACCCATATCCCATTTTTAAGCTCTATTAAGCTCTTTCATGCTATGCATCCATAATTACAATATCATCGTCCTTACATCCTACCTGATGTCCCGGTAGCATGCTCAGTTCAACCAGGTAGCACAAGTTAAGTTGATGTAGTGACTAAAATAACTAAATTTTAATAGAAGCAGGCCTGAAATACAATAGTTTACCATTACAGATAAAATCCCAGGAAAGAGCATACCTACTGGTCATCTGAAAAACCTCATTGCTCTCTTTTTCATAGTGGGTCTCGTTACCCTCAAACATTCAAGGGAATACAAGAATACAAAGAGGGATTACAAAAGGCACATCATGTCAGGTGGCTATGAATACATCTCTATCCACAAGCTCAAAGTTCCTTTCATAACCTTTGAAAACTCTACATATGGAATCTCACAGCAGTACATTTTTTTGTTACTAAATG
Source organism: Spea multiplicata (assembly GCA_009364415.1). NCBI lineage: Eukaryota > Metazoa > Chordata > Amphibia > Anura > Pelobatidae > Spea > Spea multiplicata. The sequence continues at coordinate 6,450 of VKOC01020887.1, read as the reverse complement.
TACAATATTTTACGGTAATATATTTCTTCTCAATACAATGTATTGCAAGCTGCTAGTTATTCTTATACTATTACAAATCAGCACCTAAAACAATGAAAACTTATGGAAAAAAGGAAAAAACATTTTTTCACTTGCAAACTGTTTAGTGTAAAGTGGAACTTATGAAAATACACCTCTAAGTAGATTATTGAACACCAAAATCACTTGTCTATTTGAAACAATAGTACTTCTTTTGAATATTTTTGGCCTTACTTATCTATCAGCAGGTAGAACGTAACTTTAACAGCAGATATTACATTGCCATCTAGTGTGTGGGAACTAAGTTTACACCCATCTACTAAAATCCAGCTTTTAAACGACATTAAAATGTTTTAATGCTTCCAAAAAACATTAAAATATTAGACATGTTTGTAGAAGAAAATTGGAAACATTTGTAACTGAGGGATTCACTAACCCCTCAAGTTGGCTGCGAATTGTAAATACGAGTGCATGTGACTTAACTTGAGCTAACCAGTAACTTGACATTTTAAAACAAAACTGCTAAACTAGATTGTATGCTGTTCTTCCTTGTGATGCAATGCATGCACTTCCCAGAAAATGATTTTATCTCTAAACACATACTATAGGTAGCACATATGAACGCAGACATTTTAGGTGTCATACCTTGCCAGTATCCCTCACCTGGTTAATAAAATGGAAAAATACAGAAGCAATTTTTATGAAAAAAGAAAACAAATGTTTTGTGTACCATCTAAAGTATGAAAGGTCCACTTTCAACAATTTAAAGAATAGGATATGTGTTTAATGTTTGGGTCTATTCACTAAGTAATTGAGTGGTCAATTGAGTTAAAGGTTAACTTGACTGACCAGAGTCAACAAAGTTTGCATGTCCTTACATGCTAACACTCAAAAAAGCAACTTGTATATTCACTATATAGGATTTGCATGCAAGTACAGATTAGTACATTTCACTTAAACGCTTTAAGTTCTGGGGATCAGGGCATATTTTTCCCTGTGGAAAACCAAGATGATTTTCATATTTTTACTTTAATGATTAGGTGATAACGTTACACAGGTTTTAACAAATTATTTAACTAGGGAAACCTGACAAGTTAAGCTAGTATAGATAACTAATTTAAGGCACACCATGCATTACATAATGAAGCCCACGGGGGCCAGAATGGACTAGAGTGGGCCCTGACAGAGTGCTGAGCAGGGCTAGGCTAAGGCAGGAATTGTGGATTTTAGGGGAGGAGTTTTGGTAGGAGGATATTTAAGTTTGGTGATCACAGGGGTAAGGATCCATTTTGTTTAACCTTACCTGGTGTTGTTTGTCTTTCCCTGTCTATCTCTTGTTGTCTCTCTTGTATACTTGGCTGTTTATTGCTTCTGTTCCTTTGCTGTCTGTTTCTCTTTTGTGTCCTGGCCTGTCTTTGTTTTTTGTGTCATTTTGTGTTTGGGTCTGTCTTGTTTCTGTGTTTTTTGTGTCTGAGTCTTTTCCTTTTTATCTGGGGCTCTTTTTTGTGTGCCTGTCTGTTCTTTCTTTGTTCCCCCCTTTTTTCTCTCCCCTCTTCTTGTCCCCTGCAGGTGTCTGTATGGATTTGAGGTTCTGCAGCAGCTGTTGGACCTCGTGGCTGCAGGAGCGACTAGGCCGCATGCTGGATCCAGCTGGATTGTTCCTGAAGGCTGGCATGGAGGACTACAGCAGCGTTGGAGCATAGGAGCAGAGGCAGACCTGAGGAGGACGACACAGATAGCCCAGGACGGGGCCTGGGAGTCAAAGCAACCCATTTGCAGGCCTTCAGAGGCATACTGGTGTGCAGTGCAACAGCATGGAGGAGGCTTCGGCCCTCGCGGCGTTTCCATCACAGCGGGCCAGAAGGGCCCATGGGAAGGCAGTGATTTCAGATGGCCCAGCTGGGTGTCCTGTGGCTGCTGGCCGCTCCCCGGATGGACAAGGAGGTGCAGAGTGCAAGGAGTCAACAGTTGCAGGAGGTGGTTCGGCCTGGTATAGGCCTCTGAGGCCTACCGCAGTGTTTCCCCAGATGTGGGTCCTTCAGGAGTCATCCAGGGAGGCAGAGAAGCTGGCAGGACGGCCGGGTGCAGTCTGCACTGCGGCCTGTGCAGATGTCAAGGTAGGGAGACACCGGAGAGAGGCCTAGGCAGTTACCTGGGGCAGCTGCTGTGGGGCAGGAGGTTTTGGCTATGGAGCAGGGGGGCTGGGGAGGCCCCTCTTTTTTCCAGTCTCCATCCTGAAGTGGCATATGGGGGGTTTCCGGCTGCAGCACCCCATCCCTCGCACAGACACACGCAGGCGCACCCTAATTGATGCATCCATCAGGATGGGATGAGTTGGTGGGAATCTGCACCCCAAGGAGGTGGTTTTGGTGCTGCCACTCCTGCGGTATTTCTCTGCGGCGGCACAGGATCATACGACCTTGCTGTACGGGACGGCCAAGGGGTCCATTATTAAGGTTGCTTTTTTGCGTGTTATTTACATCGGGTGCACATGTGTGGGTTGATGCTGAGATGTTTTTCAGGGGCTGTAGTGTGGTATCTATGGAGCGTATAGTGGGGAGTTTCCTGGGAAGTTTATAGATGTGCTGGGCTTGAGATTCTTTGCAGGTTGCATTGCATTTGTTTGTGTGGTTCTGGCAGGTTCTGTAGCAATGTTTTATTTGGAGGCAGTGGAATGGTTTTAGGTCACGGTTACTGACGGACCACTGCAGGGGGAAAGCATGGCTCTGCTCTTGAGAGCTGTCAGTCTAATCGGTGGTTGGAGGGAGGTGAAACCTGGTAAACAGATGTGACAGGGGGGATATGATAGCAACGTTTAAATGCTTAAGGGGAATCAACAGGATAAAGGGAGAGATTTTATTTTAAACGAAGTACTACCACTGCAAGAGGACATAGACATAAGCTAGAGGGTCAATGGTTTAAAGGTAACATCAGGAAATATTACTTCCTGAAAAGGGTAGTGGATGCACGGAATAGCCGTCCAGCAGAAGTGGTAGATGTTAACACGGTACAAACGTTTGTCCAGGCTTGTGATAAGACCGAGTTAGATATAGGATAAGGGCAGGTATTAAGGAAAGTACTCGGAGATTGGGCAGACTGGATGGGCCTAATGGTTATTATCTGCTGTCTCTTTCTAAGTTTTTATATGTTAAGGTGTGTTGGAAATGTTTGTGTGCCCCCCCCTTTTATTGCCCCCTCCTGTAGCTGCTTCTTGAGGGGGTTGCACAGGCAGCTTTACACAGGGAACCTTTGCTTTGTTGTGGTGTGAAGCTGCATTTGTCCAGGTCGCTTGCAATCGAGTAGGGTCATACTGGGGTTTTGGGGTGAGGGGGTACGGGTTATCTATTGATGTGACATATTGCATGGTTGAGGGGTTGCAGCAGGAAGCCGATGGTTGTTTTTGTGAGGTGGATTATGTCTCCTGAGCGGTGTCCCCAGTTGGCCTGGGGGTCATGTTAAGATGGAGGAGGGGGACTAGAGGCATGAGAGAAATTATTTCTGGCTTCCTCTGGGAAGCGTTGATGGGACGAGGTTAAGGTAAGGGGGCTACGGTACCGCAGGTTTCTGAACCTTTCGGTACTGGGTTCAGCATGACTGGGGTGAGATGTATTGGGGGGAATCTCCTGACTAGGGATCCGCTCTGTTTGTCAGGTTTGTTGTATGGGGGTAACGTTTTTGATGGGGTCGCCATAGAGAGAGCTGTTTTGTTGGTGCCTAGGGGATAGCGGTGGGGGACCAAATGGTTCCGTCATGGGGTTTTGAAGCTGATTCTGTTGGGTTGGTTGATTCGCTTTGCAGGATGAGTGCCTGTCAGCATTTCCCGGGGCCATGGGGTATACGGTTTGTCCGAAGACTTCAAGTGGGCTGAGGCCGGGCTGCGCAGGGATATACTGGGGTTGGAGGAGAGGTACGCCAGTGTTGTGGGCACGCACCTACTAGGGCTATACACTGTGGCGTGTGCGGTTGCTGTGTTTGTACACTGGGGGTTGTGCTGGGGTGGTATGTACTACATGGCCCAAGGTGATTTAGTGGGGCTGCGGGGCGAGTCTCCTGTTTTGGGTGCCGCTGTCTGTTTTTGATCTGCTTCTGGTACGTCTAAGAGGTCACCATCTTTGGGGAGGGGTGGTGGTGTTCAATGTCTTTTCTGGGTTCCTTCGGTTTTTCGTGCACTTACTCTGAACGATTGGAGACTTGCTGGTGCATAGGTTTGTTAATTTCCCTGGTCTTGATTCGGTTTGGCTTTTCGGGAGCAGGAGGGCTCTGATTCGGGTAACTATGTGTGAGGTGGGGTGAAGCAGGTGCTGAGAGCTGACTTGCTGGTCAGTGAGCTCTTGCTCCACAGGCTGCGGGGAAGTGTTTGGGACAATTGGTGACGGGGTTTTCCAGGGGGCCATTGGTTCATGTTAGTATGGCCTGAGGTCTGGGATATATACGCCCTCTCCTTGTTTTCTTTGAACGGTTCCGCTTAGTGTTGGCCCTGTTTTGGAGAGTTGGCAGGGGTATTGGTGGGGTGGTTTTGATGGAACTATATCGGAGGAAGGGCACTTTGGTTCTTGTGGTTGGTGGCTTTGGTGGATGTTTTTGTGCTTGGTGGTGCATGTTTTCATTCGGGTCTTGCATAGAAGTATCGCTGTTCTTGCTTCATTGGAAGTGGCCTCGGCAGATGGAGTTGGGGGTACATCATTCGGGGGCTTACCTTGCGTGGCAGTATAGTGGACTCCCGAGGTCACAAAGATTGGCATTGGTGGGATTGTTTGTGGTGGCAGTACATTCAGTGGGTGGCCCAAGTAGCCATGTTCAAATGGTTCCTGGCAGGGGCGACCCCTTCCCAGGTCTATGGGTTAGGGCTGGGTGTAGCGCTCCTTAGTTTGTGGATGTGGGATCAAGCGGTGGGCATCCCCTCCCTGATTGAGATTTGTGGGGAGGCGGTTAATGAGGTTTCACTGTCTAATGCTTTGGACGTTGATGTGCGATAGTGCTGGTGCGTTTATGGTCATAAATGACCGGATATCTTGGTCTTGGTGGGCAGGTTTGGTTTGTCTATTGTGCCCGATGATGCCATGTGGATGGGCTTTTGGGGGTTATATCAATGGATGGTGTTCTTCCGGGTACAACAGGATGGATGTTGGCTCGGTCTGCTTGGCTGCCTCACCATGCAAATGGTGTTTGAGGCAGGTGGTCGGGGGGGCTCGGGTTGCTTCTCCCCTGTGGGTTTTTTCTTCGGGCCTCTTTTGGTAGGCAGGTTATCAGCCATTCTCAGGAGTAATGACCCCGACAGGGACCGCAGTTGGGTATAGCGGTTTGCAGCTGGGTCTCCCAGGGGTTTTGGTGCTTGGTGATGGAGTTTTTGGTGGTGGTTTGGTTATGAGTAAGATTGTTTTGGTTCTTCTTCTTGCTGGGGTGGTGCCGGTTTGTGGGGGTCACCTATCGGCATTCACTAGTTTTGGGGATGTGGTGGAACTGTGGATGGAGAACCTGTCGGTGGGGGCCGCAGTTGGGCATAGCGTTTGTGCAGCTGGGTTACCCAGAGGGTTTGGTGCTTGTGGGATGGAAATTTTGGTGTGGGTTGTTGGACCTTGGTGGCTCGACATTACAAGACTTGTTCAGTTATGAGTTTGTTCATTTATGTTGTTTATGTGAGGGTTGGTCGCCGTGAGACGGTTGATTTGGTTTGTACAGGTGCCGTGCCTGAGGGGAATTGAGCATTCCGTGGGTTTTGAAAGGGCCAAGCTTTCTTTTGTGGGGGAGCCCATCCGGCTTAAGGTGTCAAGGGATGGGCTCATGGCGGTAGCTTGCCAGGTATCCAAGGGGTTAATGTGGTGGTATGATCCTTGGTGGTCATAACCGGTGGGAGGTTCCTTGCAAGGAGTGGGGCTTGGAACCTCAGGTCCGGGTTGGGGCATCCTGGTATGTCCCCTCCCAAAATTGGTGTGTTGTATGGTACCTGGATAACTTGGCAAGCTAGGTTGGTTTTGGTTACGTCATTGTCTCTGTTAACGCATCTATGTTTATTATTTCAGGTTTTACAGGACAATGACTGTTAAATAAAACGGCTGTGGCCTTTTCAAACCCATCTTGTGTGTTGGTGTTTTATTTAATTAAGCAACTGAGCTGAGCCTGGCCCGTGAGTCGAAGCTACATCTGTCATGAAGCCCACGGGGGCCAGAATGGACTAGAGTGGGCCCTGACAGAGTGCTGAGCAGGGCTAGGCTAAGGCAGGAATTGTGGATTTTAGGGGAGGAGTTTTGGTAGGAGGATATTTAAGTTTGGTGATCACAGGGGTAAGGATCCATTTTGTTTAACCTTACCTGGTGTTGTTTGTCCCACCCTCCCTCCCCTTATGTGGTTGAGTTTGTGGCGTGGTGTTGCTGCATTAGTCCCAGTCGTGGGCAGTAGCTTGCCAGGCATCCAAGGGGTTAATGTGGTGGTATG
>VKOC01020885.1:0-15260 GCA_009364415.1 Spea multiplicata | reverse complement strand
CTCACAACTGATTATAAGCACTTGCACTTTATTCACGTGTATACCGGAGTATTGGAAAAAAACTTCGTTCGGTGGAAACCAGCACAACCTCCTAGGAACCTCATTAAAGGATCAACTCCACTGCAGGACGACAAATCAGATGAGCTTGATATCCCTCGACTAAATGTGAGTGCACTACCACACAGCACACATATCGATGGTAATGATATCACCCTATTAGATTTTCTTCTCTTGCATACACGTGGAGCCAAGGATTCCATACACACACAGAGGAGAGGTTGTGATATACGCGCTTAAAGTTTATCTACATTGTGAGTGCATTCATTGAAATTCAGTGCTGGAGTTTAATTGTTTTTACTTTATCACACTATATATTTTTTTGTTTCTTCTGCCTTTTCCACATCGGTATATGAACTATTCGAGATCGCGGTTTTAAGCGCCCCTAGACAGAAGTCAATTTCACATTTCCTTTTTGCATATTCTGCCAGATCTGGTTGTATATTGGTCTTCTGCATTACTCCCTGGAATATTTGCATTGTCTGTCCCTTGTACTCCAGTGTTCCATGCTTCTGGTGTTCTTGGTTCCTGCACATTTCGCATGGGGCTTCCGCCTGGTCGAGTGTTGTTAGGGGACACTTCTGGTAGAGTAACTTCAAGATCCCCACCTGGTTCCCTAGTGGCCAGTTCTCTTGTTCTCCTTAGGTGCCGACGATTTCTTCTAAACAATCGACCGTCTTCTGTTTGTACTACATATGAGCGTGGTCCCACTTGCCGACAGACTGTTGCCTTTTGCCAATATTTGTTGTAGTTATCCACCGGCTGTATTCGCACAGAATCATTTCTTTGGAGCACTGGCAGATCTCTTGCACCTTTGTTATAATAATGTTCCTGTCGTTTCTGGTTGTCGTGTAACCGGACTCGAGTCTGCTCCAGAAGTTTGGGTTTTAGTAGCCGTTCGCTCATTGGCAGAAGAGTCTTCGTTCGCCTGCTCATAAGCCTTTGTACTGGACTACTGGACAAACCCTGGCTTGGTGTATTGCGTTGATCCAATAAAGACAGATATATATCTGTCCCTGCTTGCTTTGCCTTTCGCATCAGCCCCTTTACAGTTTTCACCGCAGACTCTGCTTTTCCATTACTTTGCGGGTATCCTGGGGATGAAGTCTGATGGTCAAACTCCCACTTTGTACTGAAATCTTTAAATTCCGCTGATGAAAATTGTGCAGCGTTGTCTGAAAACACAATGTCTGGAATGCCGTATCGTGCAAAATGGGCTTTTAATTTTCTAATAACTGTGTTAGATCTGGTGTCCTTTAAATGGTCCACTTCCCAAAAATTAGAAAAATAGTCCACAGTTATTAAAAAGTCCTTGTTATCCCAAGTGAACAAATCTGTACCGATTTTTTTCCCAGGGTCTTTTCGGAATTTCATGTGAGTGCAGTGTTTCCTTACTTTGTTTGTCTTCCCAACATCGGCATATACTACACTTCTCGATAAAGGTTCTTAACTGTTCATTCATACCAGGCCAATAAACACACTCTCGTGCTCTCCGTAAACAACCCTCTATGCCAATATGTGAGGCATGTATTCTGTGCATTATGTCTTGTCTCAGACCTTCAGGTATAACTGCTCTTTCCCCTTTAAATATTATTCCATGCTGTACTGACAACTCATCTCGTATATGGAAAAAAGGAGAAACATCCACTGGGACATATTGTTTACATTTAGGCCAGCCTTCCAGAATTACTTCTTTCAAAAGTTTCAGTGTCTTGTCATTTTCTGTGTATGTTTGTATTGATTGTAGCCGTTCTTGTGTCAGGGCAAATATTCAACCATATTGATAGTCTCGATGTCTTGAGCTATTCCTTCGTCCGTTGTTATTGGTAAATAAGCTCTACTGAGGGCATCTGCAATAAGTAAGTCTTTTCCTGGACAGTAGCAGATGGTGAAGTCATATTTCTGCAGTCTGAGCAGCATGCGCTGCAACCTCTTTGGAGCCATTAGTAATGCTTTCTTTGTTATACTTTCTAATGGCTTGTGATCAGAATGGACTACTACAGGTCGACCATAAGTATACTGATGAAACTTTTCCATCCCGAACAACACAGCTAACAATTATTTTTCAATTTGTGCATATCCACATTCTGTTATAGTCAGCGCTCGGCTTGCAAATGCAACAGGCATCTTCTCCTGCATGAGTGTTGCCCCCAGGCCTTTCTCGGATGCATCACATTGTAAAACTAGTTCCTGTTCTGGGTTATAGTACTTCAGAATTGTTATTTCTGCAATTGCCTGCTTTATAGACTCAAATGTTGTTTGCTGTATCTCCGTCCATTCCCACAGTGCATCTTTGTGTGTCAGCTGTCGTAGTGGTTCACACATTTCTGACAAATGACTGCAAAATTTAGACAGATAATTTACCATGCCCAGGAAGCGCTGGACCCCACGCACATCTGTAGGGGAGGGCATTCCTTGAATTGCCTTGACTTTTTCTGGATCCACTTTCAATCCCTGAGATGTTAGGAGATGTCCAATGTATGGTACTTCCGTCAACTTAAGTTGCAATTTTTCAAAATTTTGTTTGATATTGTGTTTCCTACATCTTTCTAAAAATAGAGTCATTTTTTGATCATGATCCTGTATTGCAGACTCCATATTTTCACCTTCTCCTATCACCAGTATATCATCTGCTATTGTTTTGATTCCTGGAAGTCCCTCCAGAGCTTGGTTGAGCTTTTGCTGAAACACTTCAGGGGCCGGACTTATTCCCATAGGCATTCGAAGCCACCTATATCGCCCAAATGGTGTAGCAAAAGTTGTCAAATAGCTAGATTGCTCATCTAACTCTACGTGCCAAAATCCATTTTTGACGTCACAGACAGAAAATATTTTAGCCTTTGAAAGATCTGGTAAAATATCATCAATTGTAGGCAATGGGTAATGGTTTCTTTTCAGTGCCTTATTAAGAGGTTTTGGGTCAATACAGATTCTTAATTTTCCCGATGGTTTCTTGACTATCACTAGGCTGCTTATCCAATCTGTGCTCTGTTGTACTGGTGCTATTATACCTCTCTTCTGAAGGTCTTGGAGTTCTGCTTTCAGAGGGTTTACCATGGACACAGGCACCCTCCTTTTGGGTAGTTTTGTTGGTTCAATTCTATTATTCATTTCTAATTTATATCTACCTTCCAGACATCCATCTCCCTCAAACACATCTGAGAATCGTGGTTGTAAGGTATGCAAATCAATAGGTGCCTGGCTGTCAGTTTGCTGTGGCCCTGTGTGACAATCCATTGCCATAATGTTGTGAAACTGCACTTGTATTAAATTCATTGCCTGAACAGCTTTTATTCCCAGTAGAGGAACATGGTCACCCTCCTTTACCACTGTAAATTCCAGTCTATAACGTTTGTTGTTACGTGGGGTTTTCAGTTTAAGTCTGCATTTACCCACAGGTTTAAGAATGCTTTTATTGTACATCATTAGGACTTGATCTGTAGGTTCTATGTCTACGGTCTGATTCAGCAGATGAGATGGAATAACATTGCAGCTTGCCCCACAATCTAACTGAAATCGGATGGGCTTTTTATCCAGCATCATAGTGGCAAAGAGCTGGGTTGCTCTGTTTGTAGTTGGTTGTTGGATTACATTTACACTTTCTGCTTCAGGCTGTAACTGAATCCACATCACATCCTCATAACTATCTGATTCTGCATCCTCTGTGACTGCATGTACTTTCATGTGCTTCATGTTTTCTTTCAGCTTACACTGTGTAGAAAAATGGTTGCTTTTGCCACAACTCCTGCATGTCTGTCCATAAGCTGGGCATTTCTCTCATGTCTTTTCCCACAGTATTTACACAGCAGTAGATATCCAGTACTCTTACTTGCATTAACATGTGCCTTTCTTACTTTTGATGTTACAGCATGTACCATGGAATGAGAAGGACTCTCTATCATTTTCACACTTTCTCTTGTCAGTTGTGAGGCTCTACATATTTGGAGACATTTTTCAAGATTCAGCTCATCTTCTCTTAAAAGTCTCTCTCTTAATTGGGAATCACTTATACCACAGACTATTCTGTCCCTGATTAAAGAGTCTCTTATATCCCCAAACTCACAGGTTGTTGCTAACCTTTTCAAATGTGTGACATAGGAGTCAATTTTCTCCTCTGGCTCCTGATTCCTTGAAAAAAAACTTATATCTTTCCACAGTTTCATTCTTTTTTGGGTCACAGTATTTATCAAATGCTTGTATAATGTCTCTCAGTGCAGGGGTCTCTGTATCACCTGGGATGCTTAGTGTCTTGGCTATTTCTCTACCTTCCACACCAATCAAATAATAAAATAGTTTTACCTTCTTGCTCTCATCTCTTGCTGTCAGTGTCAGATCCACATACAGTGTAAACTCCTCTTTCCAGCTTCTCCAAGCTTGTGACTAGTTAGCAACACTGAGATTCAAGCTTTCTGGTGGTTTTAGAACAGCTTCCATGATATAATCAGTAAGCTTACTTACAGTGTTCTCTGCTGTATATAAGTCTGCTACTCAAACAGGCTTCTCAGTGCTCTGAAGGCCTCTCTGTGCCTCTGCTGTTTTTTTGCTCAAAAGCTCCAGGTTTTCTTTTACAGTTTAGAAATTCAGTATTATCCACATACCGCTGCCACCATGTTTAGATACCTCCTATGCATAGATTGATGCACTCTCAGTTAAGGGTAAAACAGGCTTGTTTATTATGCATAGCTTCATAACATGCAACTGCCATGCTGAGCTGGTTAGCTCCAAACTGCAGTTACTACAACTTACACTGAACTCTCTAGCACCCTCTCCAGGTTGCTTGTATAACATTGCTACAGCTTGCTACTAATCTTAAACATAATCGTACATTAACCCTAAGCTATTTTTAGTTCATTTTTCTATCCCCATACCTGCCAACATACCCAAGATTTTGGTGGACAGTCCTGCTTTTTTCCAGTCCTGTCCAGTAAAAGTTGGGTTGTTGCAAAGTATGCCATTGTAAATAGGTAGAAAATGTTAGGCATGTATTACAAGTGGTCCAAAATCAATTTAAAAATGTAAAATAATCCCTATTCTTTTATTAAACATCTATGGATGTGTGACTGTGTATGATAAAAAGGAGGCCAAGTTCCTTGGAGCATTTGTCTAGGTCATTTTGTGTACAGTACACCTCGGTACATGTGTGCAACTCTATTGGTCGTTTCGGCAGGGGGCTCGTCTGCCATCAACGAATGAAGTGCATTCTGCAGTTCTGCAATTCACTCGTTGCCAGACCAGCCCCCTGCCGAAATGACCAATAGAGTTGCACACACGTACCTTCGCGGCAGCTGCTGCTGCTGCTCCCATGTGTTGTTAACCCCGGGACAGTCCTGCCCCATCAAATTTAGCTAAACTAGGTATGCAAACGCAGGTAGGTAGCACTATAAACATTAAATAAATATAATAAAGTAAATAATAAATATAACTTTAATTAATTAATTGATGCCAGACGAGCCCCCTGCCGGCGACCAATAGAGTCGGACACACGTACCTTCATGGCGCCAAAGCATCTGCTGCTGCTCCGATGTGTTTCTTAACGCCGTATTAACCCCTGCTAGGAAACCGGGATAAAACGAAGATAAAACGAGCACAAAGAATGTCCACGAATATTCGCCCGAAGAGAAGACAGGACCAAGCAAATATTCGCGGAAGACAAAGACCCCCCAGTGCCCAAGTCTAGTAAATACAATGGGTGAAGTCACAAAATTATCGTATAGGTGGGCAAACCCAGAAGTTATGAAATAAGTCAGGGGCAATCATACCACATTTGGGGCACAAATCAGTCTGTGAGGGGACAAGTAGGCTTGATGAACTATTTTCAGCTGCATCTCTTGATATCAGCTAGCCTGAAGTAGATAAAGTCCTCACATTGCAGTGTAGGGAAGTGCGTTAACCATGCATTCACACCTCTGGGCGTGTAATTACGAGGAAACACAGCATTTAAAGTCTGGTAAACGAAACGTGTGAACATGTGACCGGATGACAGCAGTCTAAACTGGCGGTCTAAGGGATTATTCCAATCCGCCTCAGCGAAAGAAACGGTTTGAGATCTAACAAAACTTTGCAACTGGAGATATGCAAACAATGAAATTTGTATACGTCGAAGTTGTTCCCTAGCAGACACGAAATAGAGAAGTTTAGAGGTATGAAAATCAATGAAAGGAACCAGGTTATATAGCCCCCTGTCTGCTCACCTTTTAAAGACACTAAGCGCAAGACCTTCCTGAAAGGCAGGGTTATTACAAATGATTGAAAATCTCTACTGCAAACCCATATGAATCCTAACTAATTTCCACGCCCTTATAGTTGAAAAAAGGAGTGGGTTAGACCTGACCTGCGGCGAGAGTTGAGTAAAAGGATTGTGTAGAAGTGCCTGTAAAGCAACTTGGGGATAGAGCTGTTGTTCGAGGTAGGTGTCAGCATATGTGTCTGGTGTGAAACCCAGTCTGCCGTATCATGGTACAAAGCAGCTAGATTATAATCACGCACCCTGGGTAATCTCAGGCCCAATCTGCTTTTATTCTGTTAGAGAGTGAGTATTGACATATTTGTCCTTTCATATTAATTTCCTGAAAGCCCTGAAAAACGCATGCTCATCTTGTGTTTTGATGAACAATGGAAGTGATTGGATAAGATACAAAAGTTTAGCGAATGAAACCATCTTAATAAGAGCTACCCTACCCGAGAACGATAAAGGCAAATTCTGCCAATTGCTGCCAAATGCTGCCAACCAGCAAATGCTGTTCACCAATGAGTTTAGCAAAAAGCGGGCTATAATTTAAGACGTAAAGGTCATCAGGATCCTTAGGGATCTTAACACCCAAATATGAAAGGGACCTCGAATCCCACTGTATACCTAGATCAGATATATGTTTATTGATACAGAACCCCGTGACCCATCCACACTCATCCAGAAGGCCAAAGATGCGAGGAAGAGTGATTTGCGGATAGGTTACATATAAAAGCACATCATCTGCAAATGCATATACTTTTAAAGTACGGGAGCCTATCGGTATGCCCGGGAGATCACTAGAGTCAAGAAGCACCCTCAATATCGGGTCCGGCACTAAGTTAAAAATTAGAGGCGAAAGAGGGCAACCCTGTCTCACCCCGCGGTGAGTTATTGGTGGAGAGTCAAGCCCATTAGAGGAAACAACAGTGGTTGGAGCATTATAAAGCTGGTGAATCAAAGTCAGAAAAGTACGACCAAAATGCTGAAATTTAATGATCCTAAACAAATGCGCCCAAGACACCTGGTCAAAAGCTTTCTCCGCATCTAGGCTTAATAGTGTATCAAAAGTATGGGATGGATGTGATGGAAGTTGCCGCAACTGCAGACCTGATCCCCTTCACGGAATGCTCTTAAGAATTCCAGTTGTTGGGTGCATAATACGTCAGGGAGTATGCGTTGCAGACGCATAGCAAAAAATTTTGACAAAATCTCCATGTCTTGATTTAAAGTAATGGGTCTATAGGAATCTATTTGTGTCGGATCTTTATTCGGCTTGTTAATCAATATCGTTCTGGCACCCGTCAGCCCTTTAATGTCAGGACCATCTCTCAAGATGCTATTGTAGAGCGACGTGAGAGTGTCTGTGATATGTGGTCGCAGGATTTTGTAAAATTCAGCTGAATAGCCATCAGAACCAGGTGCCCTTTTTTTATGTAAAGTAGATATAACTGATTTAACCTCAGACGTTGAGATATATCCGTTTCTATGATATCACGTTGTGACTCAATTTGGGGAGAGCCCCCTTGCTCTGAGTATAGCCCTGCCTTTATAAGACCTGCCCTGCCCTTCAGTCATTGGCGTTGAAGGACTGCTTTGCTCTGAGCTTGTTCCTGAACCTGAGCTTGTTCCTGAACCTGAGCTTGTTCCTGAACCTGAGCTTGTTCCTAAACCTGTGCCCGTTCCTGCCTGAGCCTGTGCTTAAGCCTATGCCCGAACCTGTGCCTGTACCTGCCTGAGCCTGTGCCCGTTCCTGCCTGTGCCTGCCTAAGCGTGTGCCCGTTCCTGCCTGAGCCTGTTCCGCCCTGCCAGTGGGCCTCCGTTCCCGTTCCGCCGTGCCAGTGGGCCTCCGTTCCCGTTCCGCCCTGCCAGTGGGCCTCTGTTCCCGTTCCGCCCTGCCAGTGGGCCTCCGTTCCCGTTCCGCCCTGCCAGTGGGCCTGTGCCTGGACCTGGACCTGTACCTGAATCTGCCTGTGGGCTTACCTGCCTCAGTTCCCGTCTCTCTGCCTCAGCTCCCGAGCCTGTACCTGCCTCAGCTCCCGTCTCTCTGCCTCAGCTCCCGAGCCTGTACCTGCCTCTGCTCCCGTCTCTCTGCCTCAGCTCCCGTCTCTCGTCCTTTCCAGTTCTGCTACTCTGTCTGTACTTATCCACACTGACCAACCCCGTGCCCTGGAACCTGCATATGACACCAGCAACCTGACACTGCTGGAGCACACCCTGTCTCTTCCTCAGCCCGGTGAGCCAGAGGCTTCTCATATCACGGCACCAGGAGAACCTACTCCGTCTGAAGCCATGTCAGAAGATTTCCAGATCATGTCGGACGATCCTGACAGGTCTGACATGGACGATGCTCCTTCAGAGGCTGAGATGGCGTACGCACCCGAGCTCAAAAACAACACGGCTGTTTTTGCGGTTGGGACTACCACTCCCATCACTCATGGGAGTAAGAACAGTAAACCCCAAACCACAAGACACTCCGTTGGGGCTCCCGTTAACGTCCGATGGGACGATCGTGCACAGGAAAGACCTCAACCGGTACGAGCAACTTCTGCGCGATAAGAGAACTGGTACACCTTTCTCCATTCCTGCCGCCATCCAGTCCAGTCCCGGTAATAGCCCACCCCGGTCAGAGCAACTCTGTGTACAGGGGGAATTCCTAACCCCTGAGGAATTCAGAAGTCAGTCCAGACAAGCACTCACCGGGATTGTTGCTTCTGCGCATCCAGTGGCTAACGGCCATAACACCCAGGCCAGCACACCCAAGGTCATGTCACCAGAGTGTGTGGTAGCGTCTAAAGGGACTATTGTACGCCGGGGTGACCTGCACGTTTTTCAAAAGGCTCTATGGGGAGGAAGAAGAGCATCCAGCACCATTGGCCACGGTCCCACTGCCGTCCTAGGATCGCCCGGAGGCCGCTCCTTGAGGGGGGGGTACTGTCAGGGTCCACTCTCTGCTGCCTGAACCCTGGCTATATCATACAGGTGGTTGTTCCATCTTCTACCTCTAGTGGCCACCCTCCTCCCTCTGGAGTGCTCTGGAGCTCCTCATCAGGTACAGCTGCGCCTCATTGCCTGAGTATAGCCCTGCCTTTATAAGACCTGCCCTGCCCTTCAGTCAGGGCCTTGCCATTGACGTTGAACGGCACTGCCCGTTCCTGCCTGTGCCGTTTCTGAACCTGTTCCCGTTCCCCCCCTGCCAGTGGGCCTCCGTTCCTGTCCGCCCTGCCAGTGGGCCTGTGCCTGGACCTGTACCTGCCTGTGGGCTTACCTGCCTCAGTTCCCGTCTCTCTGCCTCAGCTCCCGAGCCTGTACCTGCCTCAGCTCCCGTCTCTCTGCCTCAGCTCCCGAGCCTCCGTTCCACCCTGCCAGTGAGCCTCCGTTCCTGTTCCGCCCTGCCAGTGGGTCTGTGCCTGGACCTGCCTGTGGGCTTACCTGCCTCAGTTCCCGTCTCTCTGCCTCAGCTCCCGAGCCTGTACCTGCCTCAGCTCCTGTCTCTCGTCCTTTCCAGTTCTGCTACTCAGTCTGTACCTATCTCTCTGTTCTGCAGTCTGTACCTATCTCTCTGTCACCATGCATAAAGGGGTACAGACAGAGTCCCCCGTATCCCCTGCACATGGACTCCTACCAGACCTGCTCGCCCGGGTCCTGACACAGAGGGGATGTTTTCAATCTACCAGGGGCCGTTTTAATGTGTGTAATATTATGTCTCGGTCTCCGTGGGTGTGCAATAGAGTTTGCCAAAGAGTTTTCTAGCTTTGTTACCCTAAAAAACGTGACCCATGTGTATTCCAATTGGGAGTGAGCTCTGGCCTGTTAGAAAGTGTCGAGTACCTGCTTAGTTTGTTCATATTTAAGTTTAGACGCTGGCGACGGGTCATTTGTGTAATCTAAATAAGCAGAACCGCTCGTTCCAGTGCTTGGCACGTTTAGCAGTATAGGAAATTATGTGACCTCGAATAACCACCTTAGCCATTTCCCAAAACAATACAGGAGTATCAACAAGTGTTATATTATCATCAACATAGTTACCCCAAGTAGCCTCCAAGAACAACTTAAAGCCGTCCCTCATAAGGTGCTAAGGGAACCTCCAAGAACGGGTACGGAAACTCATGACTCACAAATCAAGGAGCAGAGTTACTGGGGCTTGATTCGAGATTCTGATATCCTCAATGGAACTATTTTGAATTTCAGGAATAAGGGAGGGTGTAACTAAAAAAAAGTCTATCCTGGATGATGAACAGTGAGCCCTCGAGACATGTGTGTAATCTCGGGTAGTAGGGTGAGCAGCCCTCCATGGGTCTACAAGGTTCAATTTGTGCGAAAAAAGTTTGATACCTTCTGGGGTGTGTGTCCGGGCAGGCCGACTCGGTCCTAGCCTAGTCTAGGTTACCATCTAACACCGCATTGAAATCCCCACCCATAAGAACATCAGCAGAAACATTATCAGTTAGCAATTCAAACAATTTACCAAAGAAATGGTCTTTAGGAACATTAGGAGCATAGACATTAGCCAATAGAAGCTGTTTGTGGTCTATTGTGATCTCTAACAATATATATCTGCCCTCTGGATCTAAGACAGTAGAATGTTTAACGTAATTCAGGGATTTGTGCAAAAGAATAGCAACCCCTCTGGAATTGGATTTATACACTCCCCCATCCAAGTCTCCCTAAGAGTAGAGGTGTCCAGTGCGTTTCCGGTAAAACTCGCGACTTAAGTCTCTTAAGATGACTAGCGACTCATTTATGCTTCACTGGAGTGTTGAGACCATTAACATTCTACGAGCAGAATCTTAAGGCACGAAGGTAGAAGGACGGTGTTATGTCCTGCATCAGGGTTGCGTGGGACATCAGCCATCCCATAAAGCAAAAGGGTAGTAAATGAAAAAATTTATTGGGGGCTCCCCATGTCCCAGCGCCTGGAGGGATACCCAACGACGAGGATAAAGTGTACTGGAAGTACTAATATAAAGCGTGGACTGACCATCCCCCCAACAAAAACAAACAAAAGAAAAAAATAACAAAAACCATAAACCAAACAAATATAACCTTGTGTGAGGTTTGTCTTACCAGTAGGAATCCATAATGCAGGAATGGAATGCTCAGTACAGAACACGCACAAGAAGCCTGGTGAGGGTAACAGGGTGCTTGGCACGGGTGGCCAGAACGTAGCCGTTTAGCAGACCAGGGTCGGGATGCCGGAGATGGAGGAGACGCAGGAGACGTTGAGATAGCTGTGGTCAGGAAGCCAGAAGTACACGAGAACCGTTAAGCAGACCAGGGTCGGAAACCGGATAACCAGGATAACCAGGATAACCAGGATAACCAGGATAATAGGCATGAAACACGGAGGGGCTCACGAGATACAGGAAGCACCAGTATAACTGAACACTGATGGAAGGGAGAACAAGGTTTAAATAGCCCGGAGGGGTGTTCCCCGACGTCCGGGACGTGATTGCGTCCTGCGTCACCATAGCGACGCAGCGGAATCAAGTCGGCGGCCAGCCTCATAAATATTCATGAACGCCCGTGCGCAAGCGGCTGCTTCATATGCCAGTGAGCGGTGCCAGCGTTTCTGCCGGGAGGAAGAAGAGGACATCCGGGACTCATTCAAGGTAGGTGCCTTACACCTTGAAACGTGTGCTTCACCAGAGGAGACATTCGTTCACCAGACCCGCCCCCCGCAGAGGAAAAAAAAGGGGAAGCAGTAAACGCCAATCATCTCGTTGTCACCCCCTCATACCAAGTAAACAGCAGTGTGGACAATGCCATCAGACAAGCGCCCCTAAGCCCACAAACCAATGTTCATGAGTCACTAGGAATCTGCAGAGATTGAGTCAGAAAGTCCTTAGCATCCGCTGGTGTAGTAAAGACGTGGGTATGGCCATCATAGACAATACGTAATTTCAAAGGATATAACAGGCTAAACTTCATCTTAGCCTCATAAAGCTGTCTACATAGGGGAGTAAACTCCATATGCTTGGCCGCAACTTGTGCTGAAAGTCTTGAAAGATGAGAATTTTGTGAGAGTCAAGCAGCAATTCAGGACATTTTCCGACAGAATCTTTTCTTTGCAAATTCAAAAGGCTTATAATCCCCGGCCAAGGTTTAGCATGAGCTTCCTTCCTCTCCGAACCCATCCTGTGTGCTCTGTCAATTACCAGAGGTTTTCCGTGGAGTATGGGAGATTCAAAGAAGTCGTCAGCCAGTCCTGAAGAGTGCTGAGAAGTTGATGAGGTTTAATAGATTCTGGAATATTAAAGAGGCGCAAGTTGTTCCTACGACTGCGAGTTTGAATGGTCAGCGAATGTTGCGTTGTAGCTTCCTGTGTTTGGAGCAAGGCGTCATTGGTATCACTAATCTTTTGCTCCAGTGTAACAATTTTAGCTGAATTGGCCGAGATTTGGGGCAAAGTAGAGTCTATCTTGGAAGAGAGTTCCTGGAATCTAGAGTCCAGCAGAGGCCACAACACTTTTGCCACCTCTGCAGCAGTTTCTCGGGGGGCAGAGGGTGCTGAAGAGGATGGTGACTCACCACGTGATGGCGAAGAAGGTGGAGACGCCTCAGACGGGCTCTCCCTTGATTTTGATCTAGAACCATGAGAGTCCTTGGACAGTTTTGAGTGGCCTTACGAGTGGTTTTTCTTTGAGGCATGGCGATAAATTTATCCATTCCTCAATAAAGACACAGATGCGAAAAAACTCGGCATATAGGGAGTAGTATGAAATCAGCGGGTGACGAGTCAAGGTAGTCTCAGCCTAACGAGGCATGATGCTTAAGGGATTGATGGCAAACCTCGGAAGAAACAATTACGCTAGAGCAACTGGAAATCACTGATGAGCATATGGCAGACACTTCCAGCACACAAAATTGTAGTAGCTCAAATAAGCTGAAGGTAAAAACTGGAAAGCATCCACAAGATGGCAGTATTTGCTGGTGATTATATGGCAGACACATCCGGTACACAAAATTGTAGAACAGTAGGTAAGCTGAGGGCAAAACTGGAAAGCATCCACAAGATGGCAGTGGCCTCTGGTGAGTATTTGGCAGACTAAATAAAGCACTGTAAAAAAAAAAAACTTTTTTTAAAAATAAAAAGAAATAACTTCAATAGTGGCTGTCAATAGCACCTAAAAGCCGGCAGGACAGTAGAGCTGTCACTCACCCACACCGTCGGGAGCAAGGCAGGGAGCAGGAACAGGCAGACAACCCTCTGGAACCACCGCACAGCTGCCCGACACCTGGAGGAGTTAAGTGGGAGGCACACAGTCGGGGACCTGCCGAGAACCACGCGGTGACGGCCACTGTCTTCACGCCACTCCGCGCAGGACCCCGGGGATCCTAGATGGGGGGCCGCAAAAGGTAGTGCCGCGACCCCCAGACTCTCCCGCATCCGCCTCGATGGCCTCACTGAGGAGAGGCACCAAGCCCCGGAAGTCCCTCCCTAACATTTATTAAGTGGTAATCTTATTAAGAAAAAAAAAATTAAAAATCCTTTAGTATTTTACTTGATCTTAACGCTAAATCTAATCAATATCCTTTGGATTTATGAACTTCATACTTAATAGTTCAGTAATGTGTTACCCCAGAATCGAGTTAAGTGTAAAAAAATTATGAAGAAAAAATGCTTAGCTTAACCTTAACGCAAATTCTAAGCGATGTGTTATAAATTTGTAGAATTCTTGCTTATAGTTAATAATCTGCTTCTAACCTGACCTCTCTATTTCTCTCTCTAATCTCAAACTTTTTTGATTCCAACTAATTTGATACTTTATTTAACTAAGCCGTTTTGCCTTGACCCAATTATTGAGACTCTAAATATGGTATTTTTTTCTTTGTATGATGTTATTAATCTTGTTGGGAACACCCAGTAATGCTTTATATTGTGTCTTCTTAATATCGTTGTTACTGGAAGAAAGAATCTTCTTTTCTTTCTAGAAAGAATCTTCTTTTCTTTCTAGTCTAAATCCTGAAATATTTTGATGTCTTCAAACTCCCCTTTGAGTATGGCCAATACAGAAAACAGAATATCTCAAGAAAATTACTGGGAGGAGAGTCTCTAAAACAGTGATTTACCACACCTATTCACCACACTCTGGAATAGAGGGGAACGCTTGAGCACTTTATAGAAAGCACCTGATTCTGCACTATTTCCAGAAGACCACTTCCGGTCCGGTAACCCTAATTTTATCAATGCACATTTTGCACTTGAGCTGGCCCTCAGTTCATGCTTGCTTGTGAGTTTATTCATAATAAGTTGTATACAGATATATTTTTAAAGAGACATTCTCCTATATGTCCACCCGTGTCCCCAAGGGGGTCATCCAATCCAATATTACCAAGAGAGTTAATCTTGTTGATATATTCTTGTCGCTATTACGCTATTACTCTAAGGGAGGTCTTCACCGCAGAAGTTCTTCTGCCCAGAGCCGGCCTTAGGTGTTCTGGCGCCCTGTGCGGACTACTCCTCTGGCGCCCCCCCCCATCCCAAAAAAGGAATAAAAACTTGTAACAAAACTCCCCTTTCTCACTATCTATCCCCCTGTATCACTATCTACCACCTCTGCCCCTTCTCACTGCCCCCTCTTCTCACTGATCCCCCTCTGCCCCTTCCCCTTACTTACCTTGTTGAGTCCTGCAGTGGGAGCGGGAGGCGTCCGTCTTCCCGTGGTGCGCGCTTCACAGCTGAGCGCCGGAACAGCAATCACATTCCTATCATGCCCAGGCATATCCAGATTCCAGGATGTACTCGCAGACTTGGCATGATAGGAGTATGATTGCCCTATCTACCCCTTCTCACTCCCTTCTGCCCTATCTACCCCTTCTCCCTCCCTTCTCCCCTATCCACCCCTTCTCACTCCCTTCTCCCTATCTACCCCCTTTCCCCTGTCTCACTCCCTTCTCCCTATTTACCCCCTCCTAACTATCTACCCTCTCCCTCTTTGAAGTTCACTTACCTTTCAGGAGTCCTGCGGTGGGG
>VKOC01020883.1:0-64949 GCA_009364415.1 Spea multiplicata | reverse complement strand
ATAGGATAGATAGGGAGGGAGATGGGGATAGATAGGGAGGGAGATGGGATAGATTGGGAGGGGATAGATAGGATTGATTGGGAGGGAGAGGGGTACATAGGATAGATTGGGACGGAGAGGGGGTAGATAGGATAGATTAGGAGGGAGATGTGTTTATGGGACAAACATGGCGTACGTTCGGCTGTTTGGGGACACAATGTGTAATTTGGGTGCTGGTCAAGTTTTATGTGGGCAGTGTGGACACCGGGGTTGGCTTTGGGGTGTGCAACCTGTGATCTATGCCTGTAATTTAGGGGGTTTATCTATACCTTTAATGCAGAGTTTATATGTAATTTCCAATTCATATATACCTGCAAAGCTGGGTTTTGTGTCATTCTGTTCATCTGTATCGGCTATATTTCCATACATTATTTATGTTTACCTGCAAATATAGGATTTGTATGTCTTATTCAGTTGATCAATACCTGGAGTGCTGTTTCCATGTGTTGTTTTATTCGATCTATAACCTTCATTGCTGAGTGTACATGTGATTTCCAGTTGATATATACCTGCAATGCTGGGTTTGTGTGTTCTGTTGGTTTATACCTGCAATGCTATGTTTCCATACATTATCTATGTATACCTGCAAATACAAGGTTTTTTTTATCTCATTCAGTTGCATGTGCTGTTTCCATGTGTTGTTTATTTGATCTATACCTGAACTACAGGGTGTAAGTAAAAGAGCGGTATGGTTTAGTGAATGAGGGGATAAAGGGACTCTGGGGATGATTACAGGGGAGAGGACCTCTCAATGTCACGGTGCAGGACTGACTCTCACGGTCTTCCCCTGATCTGCAGTCAGTGTGGGAATTTTGTTTTTTTTTAGTATGGTAGCGGAGGGAGTGATTGCATGCAAGGAAGCGTTGAGCGGGAAATGCTTGGGTAGGGTCCAATTTTTTTACTATAAAATATATTGGCAGCAGGGTCTAATATTTATATATATATTGGTACCCGGGGCAAATATTTATATATGTTTTGGCAGCAGGGGCTTATATTTATTTATATATTGGCAGCAGGGGCTAATATTAACATATATTGGCAGCAGGGGCTAATTTTAATATTTATTGCAGCAGGGTCTAGTATTTATATTCATATTGGCAACAGGGTCTAGTATTTATATATATATCGTCAGCAGGGGATAATATTAATATATATTGGCTGCAGGGGCTAATTTTATATATATTGGCTGCAGGGACTAATAATATATATTGGCAGTAGGGGCTAATATTAATATATACTGGTAGCAGGGTCAAATATTAATATATAGCGGCAGCAGGGTATAATATAAGTATATATCCGCAGCAGGGGTTAATAATATATATCAGAAGCAGGGTGTAATATTTCTATATATCGGCAGCAGGGTCTTATATTTATATATATTGTCAGCAGGGGCTAATATTAAAGAATGAAAAATAACTGCCTGTTTAGCTGTTATTTTGAAATCATATTTCAATCACGGTCTTTACTTCAAAGAGATAAGTACATATTATGTAGTTAAAAATGCACGTCTAACGTGTATATATATATATATATATAGTGTATATGTACCTGTTTTATAATTGGCCCCCCTACTTTGGTCCCTGGCCCCCCATGTGCCCCCCTAAATATGAAAGCTGGAGACGCCACTGAGAGAGAGAGAGAGAGAGAGAGAGAGAGAGAGAAAGGAAAAAAAAAGAATTAGCCGTTGACTTTTTTACCTTTAATTGTTTTGAACATTACCTTTTTGAATCTTGTCCTTTCCTTCACATAAATTATCACTGCCACCTTTCTTTTTCGATTTCTTTGGTAACTCTTCTTCCTCTGAGCCTCGTTCTGATCCTATTTTCAATGTCACAAAAGAATTATAAATATGCTGATTTGCACTATTTTGTTGAATGCATAAAAGTCCATTTAAAACTTAGAACAGTCCCATATCCAATAAAATCTTTTTTGTATGCAATGTGACACAATTTCAAAGCTGAGCAGTACTTTTCCCAGATAGATATACTACCCACAGTCCACACCCCCCACAGCCTGCTCTAGGTCCTTTTACCATTTACCAATAAAAGACGGGACAGTTATAAAGGTCAAGGAGAATTGGGATAAATAAAAAAGTAATGGTCATTTTTTTTAAGAGCTGACCTTATTCTAACACAATTTTAAAGTGGGTCAGAGTGGTGACCACTCTTCATTTAATTGATGTTGTTTAGTCAAAGCTGTGATGTTGCACAATGCTAAATACATTTTTTATTTTATATATATTATGATGAGAGGAGTAGCCGCACTCATAGATTAAAAAATGAGTCAAAATACACTATATTCTCAAAATGTATAAAGAGGAAATGTTCTTTTAGGAAGGAAGGATGTTATTAAATAATTTTATTCATGTGTAATTTTATCCCAGTTTGTATAGAGCTCAAAGTACTCGGACGACAAGAAGAAGCCTAAACTTAGAACTCAACACTTTTTATTATAATATTATTATTGTATTACTTAACGCTGACATAACATAAGTTAACATATAGAAGCCTTTGCACTACTGCAATGTTTTTCGCAGTAACTCAACATAGACAATAAAAGTATAGACATGGAAATAATCAAGCATTTATTTAAATTATGACATAAATAAAGGTTTTATTTATCTATTATAAGCAATTATATTTTGTTTTAGAAAATCAACCCTCTGTTTACATAACTTTAAACAAAAACTATGATATGTATATGGTTTCTCTTAATCGTATTAATTCTTAATTTGTATTTTGGAGTTTTTAGTTAGTTGTTCATCACCACAACTAAGAACATATGTTTGTTAATCTCAAAATACTGTCCTAAAAAGTACTGAAGAGAAGGCAATGCTAGAAGTGCTTCAAGTGTTATCAAAGTAGCCATTATGATTAACCAGTTAACTAATGGATGTTTCTTACACATTTATAATAAGCCAGTTTTAGTAGTGAGTTAATGTAAAAAATGTGTGGATGACAATGCACAGAAATGGCCCTTAAAGAAAAGAATCATAGGTTTTTAGAAATGCAACCCTGTCAGATAAATGATGATGCCAGAACATGAGCCAAATGAAATCCTGACAAAGGTGTCAGTAATTTTACACACACATTACATGCTAAGTCTTAGATCCAATGAAGATCACTGCAACATCTTTGGTAATAGAAGGGATGATCATGGAATTTTGATTAAATTGAATAATGCCTGGTTTACCAAGGTTGGATTAACATAGGGGCTGATGGAGCTGCAGCTCCAGGCCCCTACCCGGCCGCCAGGGCCATCTATAACGCAGAGGGGCACACTGAGCCCACAGCTACCAGGGTCGCCACAACTGCAACCGGGGCCGTTACTCCAGGGGGCCCAGGGGCGACCCCCACGATCACTTCCGCAGGGACCAGCTACTTACTTGTGCGTTACCGCCAAGGGGAGGCATGATCCCAGCGGAGTCACGTGATGTACATCACATGACCCAGTTGCGCGTCTGCTTTTCCTGGGCGGTAAAACAGAAGTTGTCCGCACAGAGTGCGAGCAACACAGAATAATGCAGCGGCCCCTGCAGAAGTCTGCGAGCGGCACAGACATCTGCAGCTCAGGTAAGGGGGTGGGGGAGGCTGTATGAATGAGTATGTGAGATTGAGTGAATGAATGACTAAATTATTATTTGTGAAGGCATGTGTCATGGACTGGGTCCATACAGACGACTATAATGACCCAGAGCGCCCAAGGATGGTGTTCAGGAGTTATTGCGCAGTAGCGGAGTTGGACAGGGCCTGGTGCAGGGCAACTGCACTCTCCAGGGTGTTAGCACCTAGGGTTGTAAAGCCACATACCAGGACCCTGAAATAGCAGCAGATGTTGTCCAGAACAGAACAAAGTGATATCCGGCAGGCACCCTGGGAGCAGGCATGAGACATAGCTCAACATATAAATGTGCAGGATGCTGCAAGCTGGGAGTAGGGAAGCTAAGTAGAGTAACAGCAAGCATAGCAAGCAAGGTGGACAGAGCAAGGAGCAGGGAGACTGACCAAGAAACATAGCCAGACAAGACATACACGATACAGTACACAACAAAGGACAGGGAACAAGGAACACAAAGGATGGTGTGAGTAGCCAGGATCCTCGGATACTTTTCCTTTAAGCAAGGATAGGATATCTTAAACTGGTACATGGGGAGAGGAGAGAGGAACCAAAATGATTCAGGGAAGAGAGGGCAAAGGCTCTTAAAAGACTGACACGCACAAATACAGGACTAGCCTAGGAATATAAGATAACAATTGGAGATCCCGTCATATGGCCATAGTATGCTTAGCCCATCACTATGCCAAAGTACTCCAATATTCTTAATTCCTAACACTAAACCCTGCCTGCTGAATTACTAATAAACTAAAACTAAACATTGAATCTAAACACAAAATCAGGTAAAGGACATACCTTTAGACTACTGACTAAGATAAACATAATGGGTGGGGCACACCTTATAAAGGAAACAGAGCTGAAGCAAAGAGCAGAACTTGAATCAAGGAATCAAAAGCACAGAACAGAGTATATGGAAATCCAGGAATGGATTACAGCAAAGGGGGAACTGTAGCCAGTCAGAGAAAATCAGAGATATGCAGCTTCACAGCCTGGATGGACCCCGACAGCATAAAAGAATATTTGTTAATGAGTATATGTAAATGAGTATCTGAATGAGGGAATTAATGAGTATCTGTGTATGAATGAGTTAATTAATATTTGTGAATGAATATGTGTGTGATAGCATGGATTCATAAAGGGGGGCATTTTTTGTTTGGAGGCAAAGATCCCACAGGCAGGCTGTTTTGGGAGCAAAGGTGCCACAGGGAGGCTGTTTGGGGGCAAACATGGCAAGTAAATACACAAATGTGAATTCATCTCAGTCAACATGACACCACTCAATCCTGTGTCCTCCTTGAAATTAGGGGAATGATAATGCTGTCCTCTTTCTACTAATGAGTCTCTAGCTTTGCCCCTCTTGGGTCCACTCATGCTCAAGTGGCAATATAAGCGGCTTTTGTGTGTTTTAGAAACTCTCTTCCCTCCTTTTTCACCTATGTTTCTCCTTTTTGTGTCTCTTCTTCCTCCTTCTTGTGTTTTCTTATGCTTTTGCTCTGCCTTTATTCTTGTACCATTTATTTTGATATGTCTCCTTTTCTGAACCCAACTGGTCTTCCTCTTTTTTTCTGTGTTTTTCATGTCCATCACCCCTTTTTCTCTTGCTGTCATCTTTTCTGCCTTATTCTCATATAAGAATTGAAGAGACAGAAAGAGAGAGATCCAGGGGAAAAATGCAAGATATAAAAAGTTCAGCGAGACAAAAAGAGAAAATGGAAAGAGGAACTTGAAAAACCACAGAAAAGAGCCACAGAAGCCATTAAAAGTCACAAGTAAAGTCTCAATTTGCCTCATAAAAGATACTCTCTGTTGGATTATTTAAATAAGGAACACATAGATGTATCAAGAAACTCATTTGAAAAATGAGGACACTCACAGATTAAATAACAAAACATTTACAGTGTCGGAGCATTCGTCTTTATCTTATAAAAAAATGTGGAGTGGCTATCTTAATTTATAAGCAGAAGGATCTTTATGCTAGATATGTCTTCCTAGTTTGTAAACCAGCTGAAAGGATATTCTCCATCTTGAATATATATGCTCCAAATTATAAACAGAACCATTTTTTAAACTGCACATTACAAAAAATTCAGAAGTATATCCAGGGAACTTTTTTGTGCATGGGGGACTTCAACTGTGTTCCTGACTCCGAATGGGATAGTACGAGCATTCAGAGAGGAACTATTAGTCGAAACCAAGCTACATTATCTAAAGCACTCTGCAAAATATAAACGTTATGATATCTGGAGGACGCTTAGACCCTTAGATAAAGATTACACTTTTTTTTCATGACGTCATAAGGTCTTTTTGCGTATAGATTTAATACTAACTACTGCAAATGTAATTAAAGACTGCAAAAGCATAAATATAGGTTATGTAGCCTGATCAGATCATGACCCTGTATGTCTGGAGATAAAAAAGAAATATTATTTAAACCCTCGACCCTGGAGGATAAATGAACCACTATTAAGTTATAGGGAGTCTTTTGCTTCTATCTCTCAGATGATCACTCAATTTTTTCAGGAAAATGTGATGGATGATGTCAGTCTTGGTAACATATGGTGAGCTTATAAATGTGCCCTGAGAGGATATCTAATTAAAAAAGAAGCATATAACAGAACTAAGGGAAAAGAAAAATTGTCCAATTTATATATATCTTTAAGCAATTGATTGATGCCAGTGGAGGTCCCTGTAGGCAACCAATAGGCTCATTCGCACTGCCCTGTTACCCCTTGACGGCGAACCTGCGGATTTCCACTTCCGGGAACTGCTGCGATGCCGCGAACCCGCGAAGACAAGGTAAGTTAGAAGAGGGGGGGAGAATGGAAGACGAAGACAATCACGAAGATCTTCATGGTGTGTGCCTTCGTCTTCGCCTACATTTTACCGCCGCCGTCTTCTCTTCGGCGTGTCTTCGGAACGAACACGAAAACGCACTCTTTGTGTTCGTTTCCATGTTCGCCCGAAGACAAATGCACAAGTCTAATGCATACTGTGGTTACATCATTCCAAGCTAATATCACTTAGAAATACTTTACCTATTACCCACCAAAGTTCTATAGAATTCTGGGCTTCTAATTAAAATTGAAAAACTGGACTGACTTTAGGAGAAAGAGGATAATTGATATTTTGGCCCAGGATAAAATAAAAACTTTTGCCCAGTTTTCGGAAGAATTTGATTTTGGCAGTCTGGAATCTTTCAATGTCGTTAGGATAGGCTACTACTTAAGATCCCACTAAAGTGCTGAGAGCTCATCTATCCTGAACCAAAAAATCTGTGCTATGTTCTCTACGGAGATAATTGTAAAAAGCTTAAAAAAATGGTATATACTGCTTGAAGAGCTTGAACCTCCTTATGTTTATACTGCCCTGAAAACATGGCAAACAGATCTAAATATTCAGATTGATCAAAACACCTGGATAGGCAGTTTGCTAGAAATTAGCAAAGTTTCACATTGTTTAAATATGATCATATTGCATCATAAGATCATGTGGCGGTGGTATATTACTTCTGTGAAACAGGCAAAATTTAACCACAGTGCGTCCTCTTTGTGTTGGAGATGTGGTTTGTCATCAGGATCATATTCTCACATCTGGTGGGAATGTTTAAAGATCCGATTTGTCTGGCAAGATTTATTTAAGCTTATCTCCGCAATCTTAAACTGCAACATAATATTCACACCACGAAAGGCTCTTTTACATTTCGACATGAATTGTTTCTAGTTTAACCAACGGGCCCTGATTATACAATGTTTGTTGGCAATGAAAATAGTCCTTGCTAGACAATGGCTACAGTCACCGCCAATTTCCATGGAACATGTAGTTAACCAAATCCGGCATCAGTGCTTAATGGAACGTGGCTTTTTTCAATCTCATCAGAGACTTTATAAATATTACAAAATTTGGAGACCATGGTTGGATCAGCATCCTAATTCTTCTTCACCTGTTGAATGATAATACATAATATCTAATCATATAGATTTCGAATAAATTGGCTTGACCGTATGAATGATGTATGGTTGTGGCTGAATGAAAGAGGGAGGGGAGACACTTATCTAAGGCAATTCATCTTTAATTGGGTTTCCTCCTTTTCCTCTCCCTCCGTTGTTAATATGTTTTGGGGTTCTAGGCTAGGCGATCATAGTAGTCCTAGTGTAGATATTTTTTTATATATATTATCTAGGCTAGGCGATCATAGTAGTCCTAGTGTAGATATTTTTTTATATATATTATATATTATATATTATTGTATGCTAAATCACGCTAATCAAATTGTGGATTTAAAAATGGTTTGTCTTACACTATCGTAAGCATATTTATAAATTGCTGTATGCCGTACTTAAATCCATTTGTATTTGTATTATTACGCTTTCTGTTATGTATATTTCAACATTTTCTTTTGATGTCGATGTGATATTAATTAAAAAAATAAAAAGAAAGAAAAAAAGTCAGAAGTAAAAAAAAGTGATATTGCAAAAGAAACTGTACAAGAATCAAAATACAGAAAAATGAATATAAAAGGAAAAAAAAGAACTGCAAGAACATATTTTTTCTTAGAATAAGGCAGTTAAAAAGAGGACAGTAAGAGAGAAACAGATATAAAAAAGGGCAAAGCTACTTGAAAAACAAAGAAAAGTAACATAGTTCATAAGGTTCATAAGTCCATCAAGTTCAACCTATATACATATTGTGTCCCTACTGAGTTGATCCAGAGGAAGGCAAAAAACCCTTATGAAGCAGATGCCAATTGCCCCATACCAGGGGGAAAATTCCTTCCCGACTCCAAATATGGCAATCAGGATAAATCCCTGGATCAACGTTCTGTCCCTATTAATCTAATATCCATAACTTGTAATATTATTCCTTTCAAGAAACACGTCCAGGCTCCTTTTAAACTCTTTTATTGAGTTTACCATTACCACTTCCTCTGGCAGAGAGTTCCATAGTCTCACCGCTCTTACTGTAAAGAACCCCCGTCTGTGCTGGTGTAGAAACCTTCTTTCCTCCAGCCGTAGAGGATGTCCCCTTGTTATAGATACAGTCCTGGGTATAAATAGGTCCTGGGAGTGATCTCTGTACTGCCCCCTTATATATTTATTCAAATAGAAAATTACTTATATATTTTTATATTTTTTTGCACCTCTTTTAATGGCATCTCTTTTTTGCTATCCCTTTTCTCTCTTGCTGTACTATTTTTATGATTGCTTGCCTGCCCTTTTACTTTATTTTCTTATTTATATCCAGTTCTATTCAATATTAACATTTTTTCTATTTTACTTATTTCCTTTAGCGACATACCAGTCTGATTTTCCAGTTCAAGTAGCCTACACTACAATTCTTTGTGGCACATGTGTGCACGGACACCTTGACGACCATTGGGGAAAACTCTGAAGAAATGCTTATTGTGCTTCTTGCTAATGTAAGTCAAATTGGTACAAATGTCTTTTGTGTGTCTCTCCATACAGGTTGAGTATCCCTTATACAAAATGCTTGGGACCAGAAATATTTTGCATAAGAGATCAGTTTTGGACAACAAATCTGTCTTCTCACATGTGTCCAGTCCGTTGTTCAGGCTTCTCCCCACTGTCCCAAAGGGCTTCCAGGCTTTCTCAGAATACAGACAAGTGCTATGGAGAAGATTGAACATCACACTGGACCACCGGGGGGAATAGAGCAGACAGCAGAGAGAGAGAGAGGGTGAAAATGAGGTGGGGAAAGACTCTACTGAGGAGAGGTCAGACTCTTCTTTCCTGTCCCCCCCCCGTCTTAAGTATTCCTCATCTGCACTTCCCTTCTCCCCCAGCTTTGTCTGTGGTCCCTCCCTGTTTAACCCTCTTTAATCCTTAAGGACTCCTGTGGTCCAATGAGACCATGATAAACTTATTTGGTTCAGATGGTGTCAAGCTTGTGTGGCAGCAACCAGGTGGGAGTGTCATGCTCTGGGCCTGCATGAGTGCTGCCAGGACTGGGGGGCTACAGTTCATTGAGGGAACCATGAATGCCAACATATACTGTGACATACTGAAGCACAGCATGATCCCCTCTGCTTCAGTAAGACCCCTTTTGGGTCCAAATTGGGTTCAAAGTGTCAATATTTTGTGTGGCCACCATTATTTTCCAGCACTGCCTTAACCCTCTTGGGCATTGAGTTCACCAGAGCTCCACAGGTTGCTACTGGAGTGCCAACGGTCTAAATTGGGTTCAAAGTGTCAATATTGGGTTCAAAGTGTCCAAAGCCCTTAGGGGTGTACTCACTTTTGTTGCCGAGGTTTAGACATTAATGGCTGTGTGTTGGGTTATTTTGAGGGGACAGCAAATTTACACAGGATTGAGTGGTTATACAGGCCGGTTTTATGGAACACAAGGACACCCTGTTTCATAGCATGACTAAATCATGACACAGTGTATTATGTGGGGGACAGATGATTGTTCTCCTGATATGTAAATGTGCACCATGTCACAAAGCTCACATCATCTCAAATTGGTTTCTTGAATGCGTTCACTATACTTCAATGGCCTCTACAGTCACCAGACCTCAATCCAATAGAGCACCTTTGGGATGTGGTGGAATGGGAGATTAACGCCATAGATGTGCAGCCGACAAATCTGAGTGATACCAACATGTCCATATGGACCAAAATCTCTGAGGAATGATTCCAGCACCTTGTAGAAAGTATGCCACGAAGAATGAAGGCAGTTCTGAAGGCAAAAGGGGGTCCAACCCGGTACTAGCAAGGTGTCCCTCTATCACACAGGACATGGATAGAATGTGCGCACTGACCCCACTAAAGGGGATTCCATATATTTACATCACCTCCCTATGTCACTGGAAACAAAATAGGAGGGAAGTGGGAGGCATGGCTTTGGGTCCGTGCCTGCCTCCCATGTTTGTTTTTTTTATATTTAACCCCTATTAAGGTATAAAGGGCATGTACCACTCTGTGTTTTTGAATCACCCCTGCCCCACCATGAATGTAACTTGCAAACTGTATAGCTGCATGCCCTCACAAGCCCTTGCAAACCAATCACAGAGCAGTGTTGTTGTTTTCAGCATGTTAAGAGCATGTGACTTCATAAATAAACCCAAAAGGCATCTTTTACTCTACTTCTTTTATTTGGATGTAATAACAACTGTAAGACTGTAACAAATATGTAAAATATGGTGGCGGCCAATAGCTCAGGGCACTATAAATTCAAACCTAGTCTATAGGCTAGTAGGGGTAGAATACTGAGAAAATGAGAGAAAAAAAATAGCAACCAAGCAATCACCAAAACTAGCTCAATACACATGAAATGAACACATGTCAAACACCAAGACATTAGATGTTTGAAGTGTATGTGGAAGTCAACAGACTGGGAACAGATTGACACAAGATCACAACAAAGTAAATGCCAATGCATGTAACACGACCCAACTCCACATGATACCAGAAGCACATTGAGCACACAATGCCCCTTCCCAAATAATTTATTTATATACTTTAAACAGCTATAAAATGCAATCAATGTTTGCATTGTTAATTAACAGTTTATAGTATTATAGTAGAATTCCTAAGGTCTTACCTGGTCCCTGTTTATTAGAAGCTGTCACATTGAAGTGTGACAATTCTGGCCCCTTTTTCCCCTTGGTTTTAGCCTCTTTAGGTTTTAATGTCACAGATTTTGTTTTAGATATGACTTCCTTTGATTTGGATAAGTTCTCATTTTCATGCATAGTTTCTTTTTTCTTTTTTCTTTTCTTTGTGGCTGGATTAAAGTAAATAAACACAGATCGTTGTCAAAACAGTAGGTTTCCATAATTTTATTATTTCAGTATTGTGCCTCAACTACTTGTATAAAAAGATGCTTTTTTAACGGGACAGGTCAATGGAAATCATTTAGATCACAGTGTTTAGATAGATGGGGATTTCACATGAGTGCATTCATACCGGTACTGTATTCAACCATGCAAGTCAATGGAGGCAAGCTTGCTAGTGATTTAAAAAAAAAATATGACCAGATGTCAAAAATGTGGCCTTTTACCCCCAAACAACCCAACAAACGCATGCATGGGTAGTACAACTGTACTCAGGAGATGTTGCTGAACACATATAAGGGTGTTGTTTGACAGTGACATATACCAAGAGCTGTAAATTCCTACCTGAAGGAAACCACAAAGTTTGACAATTGGAAAGAGTTAACTTACTAGCATTTGGGACACCCAGAGGTGTCTAGTTTTCAAACATATATAATTTTATCTGGTAACTTGAACTGACTGGTTTCAAAGATGTCCCAAATAGGACATGGGTAGTAGTATGAGCAGATTTGAAAAAAAATATTTTGAAAAACCAATATGTTACCTACTGCCCTATAAATTGCTGGAAAAAAGCAAAACACATAAAAACAAATTTCTTAACTTAAGGAAAATATTAGAAGGTTTTTTCATTTGCATTTGTATATCAGGAAAATATTTTCAAGTAAAAGTCAGAAAAGGTGCTTTATTTCTAATGTTTTTACCATGGTTTATACTTTTTATGGTAAATTTTATTATATGATTAAAATAATGGCATGTAAAGAAAGCCCTTCTTGTCCCGAAAAATATATATACCTTATGTGGGTACAGCCATTATCACAAAGGGTAAAAAAAAAAAAAAAACGCACTGTCTTTAAGGGGTTTAACAGATTGTTCAATATTGTATCTTAATCATAAAATGTTGTAAGATAAATTTATACACAAATGCTGGTAATTCCAAAGGCTTCTCTTACCCTTTTTTGCCACTATACATGAGGTAGGGGAAGAGGGAAATTCGTTATTAACCCCTTAAGGACAAGCTGTTTTGTATTTTTTGTACTCTTTGTGACCAAGCCTTTTAATGAAAAAAAACCTGCAAAATAGATTCTACTATTTGTCCTGAGAAATACACAATGTTTTTTTTTTGCTTTTTTCTGCAAGTTATTGGTTAATAAATACCAGTAGCATTTTGCTATTTCAAAACCATTTTTTTCCAAATCTGGTAATTCTGCCCCATGTGCTATTTTGGGTATCTTTAAAGCCAGCCAATGCAATTTACCCCATCAAGCCATATATTTTTGAAACCTAGATACCTCAAGGTATTTCAAATAATGGTATTTTAACTAGACTTGTGAATCCGTCTTCAGGTGAACATGAAAACAAACACGAAGAGTGCGTTTTCGTGTTCATTCCGAAGACACGAAGAAGAGAAGACAGCGGCGGTAAAACGTAGACGAAGACGCACACGACGAAGATCTTCATGATCGTCTTCATCTACTAATCTCCCTGGTCCCTTCCCCATCTAGCCTACCTTATCTTCGCGGCATCACGGGAGTTGATGGAAGTAGAAATCCGCAGGTTCGCCGTCAGGGGTTACAGGGCAGTGCGAGTGAGCCTATTGGTCGCCTACAGGGACCTCCTCTGGCATCAACCAACCAGGAGTTTAAAAGTCTGTACGAGCGACCAATAGATGAGCACGAAGATGAACACGAAGAGCCCCCTGGTGCCCAAGTCTAATTTTTACCTTTTCCATGCACTAATTCTACTACCACACTGATTTATGTTGTGTTTTTTTATCACAAAAATTGCACTTCAGGAATGGATTTACAGCTCCTCGTATAGGCCACTGTCAAACAACAACCAAATATGTATTCAGCAACATCTCCGAGTGCAGTCATACCCCCCTTGCATGGGTGTGTTGGATTGTTTAGGAGGTACATTTTCTCTTGCAGTGGTGGTTGTGACCGCTCTTCAGAGAGCAGTCACAATGCATCCTGGGGTGGGTCTGCGGTGCTGCCGAATGCCTCGCTAGCGAAGTATTTCAGCTACACCATTGAAGTTTAGGCGACGATCATTGATCATCTCCTAAACTCTTTTCAAATTGGTGTAAGATGGACATTGATGCCTCAGGGAGGGGCTAGACATGGCTCCTGATGCCTATCTTGGCATTTCTGAATGTCTCGACATCAAGGCATTACAGCAACACCGCTTACGTAAAGAAAGTGATCGTACATCGCTTTCTAAGCTTGTTTAATGACATGTTGTGCCAGGCATGTCATTGGTCGTTAACTGACTATTTTTGCGTGACGTGCCTGGACCATCATAGGTCGTTAGGTGGTTTTTACCATGTTCTGATAATCTCTGTATTGCCATCTTTGGTTTGCCTACCTTGAAGTGGTACTTTCAGGTTTGTATCTTCTTTTTGTGCTTTGGGATTTTTACTTGTGTCCATTTCAGATTTTGAATCTTCAACTTCTAATTTCTTCTTTGATTGCTGTTTCTAATAAGAATTGCAAAAAAATAACAAATGGGATTTATTAAACTACATTTTACTTTGATGACTAGAGATATAAAGAAGTATAATTGCATCTAAAACAACTATATCTCCAGAAAGTAATACCAAACAGCAAAAGTTTACAGAGGTAAAGCCTAGACTAAATCAGCTCTAGACTAAATGTATTGCATTCTATGAAGAGATCACACAATTGATGCTAATAATAACAATCCTTATTACCTACAAAATAATTACATACCTCCCAACATTTCAAAATGTGAAAGAGGGACTCTTTTTTTCCCCCGATACATTGTCATTTTTTGAGGGGGAACTAAAAGGCCGCCTTTGGGACGTGTGCATTTTTCTAATTGGAAATTAGATGTGTGGCCATCCTCCCCCTGTGTTAATTGGGACATTGTTGAATCTGGCCAATTTAATTTACCCCATCAAATCATACATTTTATAAAAGTAGATACTCCATGGGGATTTAATATGCCAGTATTTTAACTCTTTCCATGCAAGAATTGTTTTAAGCTAATGTGCTAATTTTAGGACTTGCTCACAAATAATAGATATATTTTTATTTATTTTTTTTTATTATTATTTTTTTACATTTTTTGGAACTTGAAGGTTCCCCTGGTAGTGACATCAGTGGGAAATTATTTTTACATTTTACCGTTTTTTTTTAACTATTTTTTTTCTTCTTTTCTTCTTATTACTTTTATCTTTTTTTCATTTATTTTTACTAAACAGACTGTGATTTAGACCCTGGAGACCCTCTGGCTAACTTTTTCAACTTCATTGTTTTTTTTACAGGGTGGCCGCCATCTTGACATTGCTGCGTTGCGCCATGAGGTTCAAGAACTACAGGAGGCCCATGAAGATCTAGAGAATAGATCTAGGAGGTCTAATTTTCGGGTACGAGGCGTCCCAAAATCGTTTACAAATGTCGAAGTAGTTTTGTGCACTATCCTCCAGAAACTGTTACCGCATAAACCGAAAGACGAGATTATCGTGGACCGCGCTCATAGAGCACTGAGGCCTAAACCTAGACCCTCTGACAAACCTCGAGACATAATCGTCAAACTCAGGGACTATACCATTAAGAAAGAGGTTATGAAGGCCGCTAGAGCTACGCAATTATCTCTCGATAATGTGGAGATTCAGATTTACGCTGATCTCTCCCCACGGACATTACAGCGGAGGAAGGCCCTCAAGCCCCTCACGGATCATCTGCGGTCACAGGGTGTCGCCTACCGCTGGAGATTCCCCTTTGCCCTACAGGTGGTGGCGGGCGACAAAAGCTACTCCTTGAAGTCAATCACGGAGGCGGACGAGCTTCTACATCACCTGGAGTTATTACCTATGAGCAAGAGGAGCAGACAAGACCCGGGACCAGGTTCTACGGGAGATTGGCTTGAGGTACCGACTACACCGTGGAGGCGAGACCGAGACGACGTGGCTACAGATGGCTAACCTGGGTTCCCTTGTTTTACTACGGGCTGTTTATTCCCACCGTTCACTATCCTGCCCGCGACCCGCTTTCCGAGACTTCGCCCTTCACCTCTGTGGCCCTGAGGAGCATCTTTTGTGGCGGCCCCGCCGTGTACTGCTACATCCGCATCGCATCCATGACAGCCTGCTCCGCGCCTCGGTTGTTGTTTTTTGCATCGACATGTCTTCGTGGATTTACACCTACGGAGCCCTGGACCAGTTCGTGACACTCCCGTTACTACGGCTCCACGTCTGCAATAGGGGTCTTGAGCTTCAGTCGCTTCAGGTAGGATGGGCATTTGCGTCTCGCCGCTTCTGACGATGGTGCCTTTCATATTGCGGTTAAACGGAACTGGCAGCAGCTAAGTTTGGTTCTCCGTTTTACGTGTTCGGTTTATTTCTTTTTTTTCTTATGCCTTTATTGTGCTGACATGCAGTTTCTTTTGCTTTGGTACTCTGTTTGGTTTTACTTATACATTATCGCCTTGCTACTCATACACACACATTTATTGGCCGTTAGACCCACTTCTATATGGATCTTCGGATCCCTGTCTCACTGTACTGGGAATAACACATAAGTTTAGGTCAGGTAATTCTGGTCCCCGAAGGGCTGGAGACACCATTTTAATTGGTCCTAACCTTACACCCCCTGTGACCAGAGTCGGTCTTTTTTCTGCCTGACGTGTTCTTTTTTGTTATCTTTCCCACACCACACACCACATGCCAAGTCAGTGCAGTGTTTTACTGGTCATTTCAGCTACCCACGGCCTATTTCTTGGGGACCAGTGTCTTTGTTTTACGCCATTATATTGGATGTACATTGTACATGTATATTTGCATTGTTTTCTCCTTCCCCCACTTTCCCCTTTCTCTTTCTGCTCTTTTCCTCTTTCTTTTCTTCTTTTCTTTCCTCCCAGGACGCGATTGGTCATGATCTACTCATTCACCAGACGGCTTGCCTCGCTATTCACATTCGTTGGACCACATGTCTAGTGCTCTCAAAATAATATCTCATAATGTCAAAGGCCTCAACTCGCCCCAGAAGCGCCGAGCTGCAATGCGCTACTATCGTAAACTACATGGCGACCTCTTGCTCCTACAGGAGACTCATCTCCGCAGTACTTACTTACCTTCGTATTGGGACAAGTCCTTCGGGTTGCACTTTCATGCCGCCCATCCAAGTCAAAAGAAGAATGGTGTCAGTATTTTTTTTCGCTCCTCCCTAGGATTTCAATTGCATTCCATTCAAACGGATAAGTGGGGCAGATACCTCCTGTTATCGGGGCTTCTCCAGAACAAACCTACAGTACTTCTGAACGTATATGCGCCCTCTACGTCGGATGCTGACTTCTACTCATACATTACAGACCTCCTGTTGCCGTTCCGTAAACACCAACTCATAGTTGGTGGGGACTTTCATACGCTCTGGGATGGATTTCTAGACAGGAAAAGTTCATCTCCACTGTCTCATCCACTGCCGAACTCTAGACGTTTAAAGGACTTTGCGACAACGGTGGCATTAGTTGATACCTGGCGGCTGCTTCATCCTAAGGAACTCGATTACTCTTTTTTCTCCCATCCTCATCAGTCGTACTCGAGGATTGATTATATCTTCATAGGTCAACATATGGCTAATTCCCTTCATACTTCACGGATTCATCCCATAATTTGGTCGGACCATGGGGCAGTAGAGTGCGTTCTTCATCTGACTGATTGGCCCAGGGATGCCAGACTGGAGGCTAGACGAATTCCTGTTGACGGACCCATTGATACTATTGGAAATCAATACAGATCTACGCAAATTTTTTTACTTCAATGAGACCCCAGAAATGGATCCTCTCCTGGTTTGGCAAGCGCACAAAGCGTTCATAAGAGGTTCCTTCCTCAAAATAAGCAGAGATTGAATCCCTCACGACTAGCTTACCTGACCTGGAGGCCCGTCACAAGCAGCTTCTCGATGACTCCCTACTTCGTGACATTGTCCAGACAAGAGGTAAACTGAACCTTCTGCTGAGCCAAGATGTCTTATACTCTCTGAAACTTACCAAACAAAATTTTTTTGAAAAAGCAGATAAGCCAGACTCCATGTTGGCGCGGCGCCTGAGAGCGCAACGGAAAATTCAAAATATCTCCAATATAATTGACCCCCACAAGAACACCTGGATACACCCGAGAGATATAGCGGCTCAATTTGCTTCTTTTTATCAAGACTTATATAATGGCAACAAAGCTCCGCAGAATCTCCAAGACCGACGCCCTTTACAACATTTTCTGGATTCAATCATTCTACCGAGCCTTTTGCAAGCTCAACTGGAGTTCCTTAATGGCCCTGTTACAGAGGAGGAAATTCAGGCGATGCTCTCCACACTAAAAACATCCAAAGCTCCTGGCCCGGACGGGCTTCCAGGGTCATACTACAAGAAATTCCAGGCTCTCCTCACTCCCCGTCTGCTGGCTCTTTTTCAACGATTCCTCAACGGCGACCCTCCTTCCAGTGAAATGCTGTCGGCAAAAATTGTTGTGATACACAAAGAGGGTAAAGACCCTTCTGCGTGCGGAAGCTATCGCCCTATTTCGCTCATTAACTCGGACATCAAACTTTATGCTAAATTGCTCATCCCTGATCCATCCAGACCAAGTTGGTTTTATCCCCAACAGAGAGGCTCCTGACAACATCCGGCGCACGATAGACTTGATTGAGGCGGCCAAGGCTACTACTCAGAGATCTTTATTATTGGCTTTAGACGCCGAGAAGGCCTTTGATAGAATTGACTGGTCATATATGTGGGAGGTACTGGACCGATTTGGCTTTAATGGTAGCTTTCTGAGCGGTATTAAGGCGCTGTACAGCTGTCCGACGGCGAAGGTGTCCAAGGAAGTCTTCTTCCTTGGACATTAAAAATGGCACTCGTCAGGGTTGCCCTCTTTCCCTGCTCCTGTTTGCCTTATGTTTGGAGCCCCTTGCAGCGGCTATCAGAGCCCATCCGGACATACAGGGGATTGCGGTACACCGAGTGCAATACAAATTAAGCCTGTTTGCCGACGACATTTTGCTCACCTTGACGAACCCCCTAGTCTCTCTGCCTAACCTTTTTCGCCTCCTGACGGATTTCTCCTGCATATCCGGTTACAAGATTAATGATTCCAAGTGTGAGGCATTGGATGTTATTTTGAACCGCAGGTCCAACGACTTATTGTGGTCAATTTTAAATTCTCCTGGAAGCCTTCGTCTATCAAATATCTGGGCATACGTGTCACCAGGGACTTTCCGACGCTTCACCATGCCAATTATCCGCCTCTCATGGGAGCCTTACG
Source organism: Spea multiplicata (assembly GCA_009364415.1). Classification (NCBI taxonomy): domain Eukaryota; kingdom Metazoa; phylum Chordata; class Amphibia; order Anura; family Pelobatidae; genus Spea; species Spea multiplicata. Next base: position 46,224 of record VKOC01020883.1, on the reverse strand, counting down.
ATCGGAGTTGCGACAATGGGCCCGCTACAATATCTCATGGCTGGGGCGCATATGTGCTGTCAAAATTAATTTACTGCCCAGGCTCCTGTATCTCTTCCGTGCGCTACCCATACCGGTGAAGAGAGAAGAGATCGCGACTTTCCAAGCTACTATCTTTGAGTATGTATGGGCCACAAGACGGGCTCGTATTAAGAAGTCTACAATGTATAAACCAAAGCGAACAGGTGGATTGGCTGTTCCGGATCTATTTTTGTATTACGTGGCGGCTAGGGTCTCTCAGTTGGAAGCCTGGTCTTACCCCACCCGCACCCTCCCCTGGGTAGATATAGAGCAAATGTACTTCCCTAACCACAATCTCGGTCAGATACTGTGGCTGGATAGCCCGACGCTATTATGTCCTTCCTCCTCTGCTACCATTTCGGCTGCACTCCTTCTCTGGCGAGCCTGGCGCTTCAAACTTCGTCTGGCGGGTCACGTATCCCCGCTTACGCCTTTGTTGTCCAACCCGCTCTTTCCGGAAGGCATGCATCCGCCGACGTTTCAGTGGTGGACCGCAGCTGGCTTAACCACTCTTGGCGACCTGGACAGATGTTCTTTTTTGCAACGCTGCGGGAATCCAAACATATACCTACATACGAAACGTTTCGCTATTTACAGGTGCGCCATTTTATACGTTCTTTATTGGCTAGGGGCGAAATGTCTCCTTTGACGGTCTTTAAACGCCGTTTGATGGCACGACAGAGGCTCAAGGGATCTATCTTGACGCACTACTCCAGCTTTCTCTCGGTTACGTCTGCTCTTCCCCCATTGTATCGTTCCCAATGGCACAAAGATTTACTCACTACGTACTCTGATGATGATTGGGACTCGGCGGCGACTACACTGCATAAAATCACGATTAACACACTGATTAAAGAGAGAGTGGTTGCACGGTGGTATACTTCGCCTGTCCAACTGTCGCACATGGTGACGGGTTCCAGTGACTGCTGTTTCAGAGGGTGTGGAGAACGGGGCACCTAACTTCACGCGTGGTGGACTTGTGGCTTAGTTTAACCTATTTGGGCCTCGTTTTCCGCCAAGCTGTCAAGAGCTTTAAACAGCGACGTACTCCTAACCCCAGAAATCGCACTTCTCCTGATGGACATCCCCGGCAGCACTTTGTCGACACCTAATAAGCAACTTATTCACAGAATATGTGCGGCTGTTAAACAAGCTATTGCGAAACGATGGAAGGGAGCCCCTCCAACTCTCGGAGAAATACAGTCTAACATATGGCATCTCATTACTATGGAGAAGATTACCGCTAAATTGCATGATGGCATGCCAAAGTTCGATGCTATATGGGAGCCTTGGCTCTCTACCTACTCTGGTCCTGGGCCGGTTCATTCACTGCTCCATCTATAACCCGAAGAAGGAGGTTCTCATCTTTTTCTTTTTCTCTACTCCTCTCTTTTTGTTTCTCTTCTCTTCTTCTGTCCCCTCTTCCTTCCCCTTATGTGAAGTGTTTGCCTACACACTATGCCTATTTTCTTTGGGCGTCATTAGTGCCCATTTGAGCCTTGATGTACTTGATACTAATTTCTGCTGTGACCCTGTCGCAATTTTATGACAATGTTCGCAATTTGGTCTTGTCTGTATTGCGGTATGCGCTCATGTCACTGTATCAAGATATGTTTCGATATAACACTTTGGCTGTGGCAACTGTTGCCTATTCTGTGTTAAATTGCAAATAAAATACTTTAAACAAAAAAAAACCAGAATATATCTTGAGGCAACTGAAAGATAGTAACACCTACAATTCTTTCAAAAGATCCTACTAAATGGATCCCTGTGTCTATCTGATTCCACTATAGATGAAACTGGAAAACATTCCCAAAGCCCTGCGGCACAATCTACTCAAATGATTACCAAAGAACACCTGCAATTATGTATGGAATCTCAGCTGAACTCATTTAAGGATGAACTTATGAAATTGAACATGGAGTGGAAAAGTGAATTCAATAAAACGCAAGAATGTCTGAATTTAATCACGCAAAAGAATGAGCATCTTGAATTAGAGTTAAAATCAATTAAAGATGACCTTAATCATAAAGAGAATACCATAAGAAATTTGGAACAAAAACTGAACGATGCCGAGGATTGCACGCGCAGAAAGAACTTAAGGATACGTGGCATTTCGGAGGATATTAAGCAGGACTCTATCAGAACTTATTTGAAAGAACTGTTCTCAGATATGGGCATCCGTGACGTTGATAGAGATGATATGATTGAACGTGTACATAGAACACTAAAACCAAAGAATATCGCTGAAGGGAAACCCAGAGATATAATTATTCGCTTCTCAACTTTCTTTACGCGACAAAAAATATTAATGGCAGCAAGCAAATATGTTCCGAAAGTAGATAAATTTCAAAATGTAATGTTTTTCCAAGATCTGACAAAAGAGATTTGAATTTAAAGAAGTGACTAAGATATTGAGAGAGCAAAATATTAGATATTCTTGGGGATTCCCAGTAAAATTGATTATTATGTCTGCTCAGCATTAACCAATTAAGTTATCAACGGTTGATGAAGCTAGGAGTTGGCTTAAAGAAAAAGTAGTACATGGTTTGTAGTAATAATTTCTCGGATGCGTAATTTGATTAGAGTGGGAGGGTCTTTTTTTTTTTCTTTCTATTACCACTACATTTCTACGTGACAAAGGAATCCCTTATCGTTGGGGATTCCCTGTGAAACTTCTTATAACCAGAAATGGAGCCACTCATGCACTTCACAACCCTAATGAGGCACTTCAACTAATCAGCAAATGGTTCCCGGACTTCATACAAGAGACTTCCCTGACTCCACACAAGAAGCGACCTTTCCCCATTCACCGAGAATGGACCACTGTCAGAAAATCTCCATCTACAGAATCTTCAACAGGACAAAGACGTTCTCATCCAAGATCTGAATCTCCTACTTAAACATCAAGAAGCCTCAGGATCTGTATGGACGCGTGTATACCTAAGCTGGTTGCCTTTACACCTGATATATTCCAATATTATCATTGCTACCCTCCATGTTCGGCCACAACGTTTCCATTCCTGATTCACCTTTCCTACACTCTCTCCCCCAGCCCTACTCCCTCCCCCCCTCCTTATTATCTCCTTACCCTTTTGCATTTATTTTGTTTGCGGGGTAACCCTTTTTGTTTTTCCATTCTAGTTTTCAGACTAAATGGAGCTCCTAATTTGAACACCTATCATGCCTGGCTTCTTCACTACATGCCTTCGGTCGGGGCTCCTGTTTCTTCCTGGATGAACATTGTTTAGTCCTGTATGGTTAGTGACAATTACCTATTTTAGGTCAGGGTTGGGCAGTCAGTTATGCTATCTGCCTTGATGTCCATCTACACCCTACGCTTACCCACCCCCTTGTTTGCCAATGTAAACCTGTTGGTTTCGGCATGTTCTCACAGAACACTCTTATTACTACTTAAAGTTAACTGTTTTTTGTTTTTATTGCACTCAATTTGTTGGAAATACTCCTATGCATTATATGTTGCTGATGGTATGATATTACCTCATTTGAGTCGAGTGGGTGCGCTACTTCACACACATCACCTCATTTCTTATCATGGTTCTTAAGGAATCTACATTGAATGTAAAGGGTTTGAATAGTCCTTTTAAAAGAAACTTATTGGAAGGAATGTCGTAATTTACAATGTGACATTATTTGCGCACAGGAGACTCACCTGCTCGACTCTGATACCTTTAGGGTTAAACATAAACACTTTCCTAATATCTTTTTTACACCTAACATGACAAAGAAAAGAGGTGTCCTTATAGCTATTAAGAAGTCAGTGGCGTTTGGTTTGGTTGATGTTACATATGATGTTAAGGGTCGGTATATAATTCTGAACTGTGATATTAATAATGAGAAGTGTTCTATTGTTTCACTACATGCTCCCAACAGGCGACAGTGAAGATTCCTTTCTCACCTACTAACAGTTCTCAATAGACATAGGTATGGGGCGATTCTTTTAGCTGGGGATTTTAATAAGGTCCTCTCCCCTTACATAGATAAAACTCCACATGATACATCAGACACATATACAGACATATACAACATCCTATTTAAAGAGGACCTCTATGACTCATGGATGACCCTTCACGTCGACGAGAGAGACTACACATTTTACTCTAATCCACACCACATGTACTCGCGTATTGACTTGATTATGGTAGATAAATGGCTCCTACAGAAAATTGTCTCATCCACAATTGGCATTATATCGTGGTCAAACTGACATCAGCTCAAAAAAAACACAGACTAGCCAAGACACAAGACATTATGCACAACATTAAAATCATTGAAGACAAACATAAAGCCTCTAGAAATCCTGCTCTTCTCAAAGAACTTAAATTGCTGCGTTTTCAACTCTACCAAATTTTACACTACAAATTCGATTTCCTTCTTAAACGGACTAAGACACAATTCTATTGGCAAGGCAATAAAGCTGGCAAGTTATTGGCGAATCGTTTTAAAACGAAGGCAGCTAAGTCTAAAATTCCCTTTCTCTTTGATAAGCAAGGGCAGATTATTATAAGGACCTATACAACTTACACCTGGACCCAAACACTCCCTAGCCAACACCACCCTCCATTTCGTCCTTTTTGGAATCTATTAAACTTTCTTCTATTAGTGAGGAAACTTTACTCCTCCTAAATAAACCCATCGGCAATCTCCTCTGTGAAGCCAAATAAATCCCTGGGTCCAGACGGACTTACAGGGGAATACTATAAAAAATATAACCATATTTTAACTCCTCAACTCCATCTAGTCTTTAACAACATTTTAGTAATGGAACTATTCCCCCTGAGATGTTACATGCAATCATCATCACGATCCCTAAACCAGGCAAAACCCCTAATAGACCAGAAAATTTTAGACCTATATCTCTGCTAAATATTGACCTAAAGCTATACACTAAAATTTTGGTTACCAGGATTAATGACATTCTTCCATCTCTAATTAACAACGACCAAGTTGGTTTTATTAAAGACCGCCAAACGGTAGATTGAACGAGAAGATTTATCAATTTGGTCCACTATGCGGAGACTCGTCGGATGCCTTCTCTGCTGCTCTCCTTGGACACGGAGAAGGCGTTCGACAGGGTACACTGGGGATTTCTGGGTTCGGCTTTACGGCACAAATCCTCTCGGCTATTACCGCCCTCTACTCCCACCCGTCTGCTGTAGTATACTCCTCAGGATTTTTATCACGTAGATTCAACATATCAAACGGTACCCCCGTCAGGGATGTCCTCTGTCGCCCCTTATTTTCTCTCTTGTGATGGAGCCTCTAGCAGAGAAAATAAGAACTGGCCCCACAATATTGGGTTTACGGATAGAAGGGAAAGATTATCGCATCGGATTGTTTGCTGACCATATCATCACAGCCTGTGGGAACCCCTTGTCATCCCTTCCTTCCATACTGAATATTTTGACAGATTTCGGAGTCGTTTCCGATTATAAAATTAATGAAAATAAATCCCAAATTCTTAATCTGGGTCTACACCTTAAAACGGTTAATATCCTTAAATCCAGGTTTCCTTTTACTTGGGCAACGATCTTCACTCCCTTATCTGGGTGTCAAACTGACATTCCCTAGCACGCGTCTCTTTGACATAAACTATACCGAACTACTAAAAGATATGAAACACACAATCTCACATTTACCTTCCCTGGGCATTTCCTGGCTAGGTAGATTAGCTGCCATTAAAATGATGATACTACCCAAAATACTATATCTGTTTCGCACTGTCCCTATCTATCTCCCGTTGGCTTACATTCAAAAGTTGCAAAATATTATAATGCAGTACATTTGGCAAAAAAAGAAACCAAGAGTACGGGCAGACACCTTATACCTACCTTTGCGAAATGGAGGCGTTGGCTGCCCATCTATCCTCCTGTACTATAGGGCTACCTTATTAGATCAAACTAAATATATATGGGTAGACATGGAAATGACAGAGTTGAACCCCTTGAGAATCCGTGATGTTTTAAGTGCAACCTATTTGTTCCGAACCGCCCTGTCATACTCTCACCCCACTTTGAAAGCAATATCACAACTTTGGCATCGGTTTGTAATTCCTAACAAATTGTTCCAAGCTGATCCATTATCTTTACCTATTAACACTCTGGAAGTAGTGATCCCCGATTTAAATTTATCAGTCTGGATCACGAGAGGTGTACAGTGTCTTTCAGACATCTGGGACGGTGATGGCATGGTTTCTTTTGAAACCCTTCATGACAAATTCCTTATAAATAACACAGATTTTATAAATACCTACAAGTACGCCATGCGCTTCAATCACTTACACTACGCCCCGCCCAGCCTAACTCTGACTTGTTCACGTGGCTGCAACGACGCAACAAACATCAAAAGGGTATCTCATGGTGCTATTCCCTGCTAATTAAGACATATCTGGACCTTCCGGACCCATACAAACTTAAATGGGAATCCGAGCTTAATACTCAATTCACTGCAGATCAGTGGCAAATTGCACACACGGTCATATTATCAGTGTCTAAATGTGTAAGTCATCTAGAAACTTCAAAAAAACTGCTATATCGATGGTATCTTACGCTGTCACGATTAGCACAATTCAACCAGACTCCAAATACATGCTGGAGATGCACAGATGTAGGCACATTATTACACATTTGGTGAACATGCCCCAGACTACTCGCCCTTTGGAGAATAATAGGTAATTTTCTATCAACCCTATGTGGGTTCCCAATTATTCTGAATGCCCCTTTGGCATTACTTAATATTGACATTGACCAATACGCCTATTTCCATAGAACGATTATTATGCACACACTGATCTCAACGAGATATAACATTACTAAACGCTGAAATACGAATTTGATACCCTCTTTTAAAGCAGTCATACAAGGAATTAATTCAAACTGCTGCCATAAATACAAGATTTCTTCTGCCCAAAAAAGGACTAACGACTTTTATTCGAGGTGGGACATATGACTAACCAGCACACACAACACAGTTCAACTCCTATAACCCTTCACACCAAAACTCAGATGCCACCACACATTCCTTCATCATACACTGAAGTATTACATGTTGATCATATATACATACTTATAAGTATTTGATATTCTTAGGAGTGCAAAATCCAATTACATCTTACTTTCGTTTCTTATTTTTCTTCTGTTATCCTTTATTTTTTTTTCTCTCTGGAATTGTTTGACACATTCTCCACGATGTAAACAACTCTACTTATGTACCATGTATACCTTATTTCCGCATTACCTATGTACATGTATAACAATTTGTCAATTATTTCTTAATTGAAAATTTAATAAAAAATATGTTACAAAAAAAAGCAGTTTAGCTCTTCTAAGTAATTAGGAGTTTATTTGTCAAAATGGGAGTACGTAGACAAGTTGAACATTTCTTTACATCACATTGTGCATTATAAATGACAACCCTTCCTGTGGGGAACTGACCGTGGTTGAAGTTGGTCCAGCATAATGCATAATTAAACCACTGAGATAACATTCAAGATATATTTATACTTTAACTATTTATATAATTGAGGGCTATCGCTAAGCCTTTCATAATTCATAGTAAAGTTAGGAAGTTGAAATTTTCAACTCATCTACAAACTTTTGATTTAGTGAAAGAAATCCTATTTTTTTTCACTCTAGCTACACTTTGAATTATTAGAGATTGTTCATTCTGTGAACACAGCTATTTATTCCACCAGATGATTTTGCCACCTGAAGCCATGCGCTTGTGTCATCTGATCAGAAAGGCGTTCCAGGAAAATATAATTATTGTGCAAACACAGAAGCCAGATTTTTTGCAACCCTATTCTTCCAGCAGTAAAGAACTAAATGGAAAACGTATTTCACTGGAAACTTTAAATCCAGGAGCAGTCAGGATCTAGATTACCCAAGAGAGATCATGACGATCTACATTGCATTTGTACCCTTCAACAAACATAGCATACACATTAATTCCCAGAATATATTCATATTCAGATTCCTACTCATTCAGCCATGCATCTCGCACTCATTCTAGCCCATACAGTCACAAATGCTTCATTGATAATGTCAAAAAAGCACAAGACATCAATAATATCAGGGTTCCAGTTAGTATATAAAGCACTAAAAGCAAAAGCATTTTACCATTTTTTCACAGCAAACAAGGAGCATAATGTTACAATTGCAATATGCACAAAATGCACTATTAGATAAAGCTGTTTCTTCAACTGACAATTATTCTGCCGCTGGTATATAGAGTGTTTAATATATGTATCAAGTTAACATTGATACTGAACTAGTGATAGATTTGATTTTGTAAATGGGTCTCTAACTGCTGTTAGAAACTGACACTGACCAAAATACAAATATGAGACAAAATGTACATCATATAAGACGAAAAACTAATTCAAATGATTTTTTCTCGGATTTTATGCTGGAACATTATATGAATGAACCAGAAAGACTGATTTGTGGTGTTGAAAGTCCCTAAACTAATTTTGTTTAATATTTGAAAAGATTGATGCTCATACCACAAAATGAACATGACCATGGTCATCACGTATACTCTATGTTGTGGAACAGATGATAACACCTCTAATCATAACTGAAGCATTGCTTTATATATGTATTATGTATCTATTAATATTACATATTTGAAATGGTTATAATATACAGCTAATATGTACCGCATAAAACAAAGAAAAATAGATAAATTGATTGCTGTACAGCTGTTAAGTTTCAGATAGGAACTGAATGTTACACAATATACAACAAACTGCCATTGCGCCTATTCCAGCTAATAGTTAGCCGGTACCTTGCAAACCTCTAAATAATAGATTAATGCAAAACATCTAGTATGATTTTTATATTATATTATTCTTACCCCTTGTGTCTTCTTCTCACCTTATTACTAGCTATGATTTGCCATGTTCTTTGTCACATGATGCCATCTAACAAACTGCACTTCTGTCCCTTAGACAACAAAACCTTACCTTCCTTAATGCGGAATGCATAAGCATGCTAATAATAGATTATCCTGGATACTAATCCCTCTTTAGCCATCTGTCACTTTACAAATTTGTAGTTGCTTTTCTGTTATGGAACAGTTTATAAATGGTAAACCTGAAATAACCTTAATTATATTTGATATAATTAAATACGCTAAAGTAGCTGGCGTTAATATATCATGTAGTTGTCTGGTTAAAGAAAAAAACAAGCTCAAGGAGAAAAATATACTTTGTTGTGATTGCTTTCTGCAAGAAATTATACAAATTATACTGGGTGAGGGTTGCCTAGTGATCACAAGATGACAGATGAGGAACACTTTTGCATCCCTGGCAAAAATAAAATAAATAAAAAAAAACTTACAAAATGTTTGCTGCCAGAATATTGGTGCCAGAATGATATTCATTAGGGGCACTGACAAAAAAACGAAAGGAAAAAAAAAAAATATGCTCCAACCACCAGCAATATAAAATTAAAGAAATTCTTCTTTTCCGCACACCAATTAGGGCCATATTTGGACAGTGGGGACCCTGTCCTATCAAATACGCTGGTTGTATGTGTGCCCTTTGGGGTAACATCTTTTATGTTTCCCAGACTATCTCCACAGGGGTCCCAGAGTATCTCCACAGGGGTCCCAGAGTCAGGTGCCAGGGGGATAATCCTTTTTATCAAAATGTATTGTTTGTGTATTCCCCTTGCTGGACCTAAAGGAGGATTTTGTGTGTTTTTCCGTTCCATTGTATGTAAGTTGTATTTGCTGTGTATAAGTACCTGTACGTAAAGTCAGTTCTGACCTCAACATTGGTTCTGTCTGGTGTTTGGGGTAGGCTGCCATAGTAACTGACTGTCCTTTTCAGGACAGTACAAGTGCTGAATACACTATGCTACGACTAATGCACTAAGCCGATGCCACAAACCTCAATGCTCCTCTTCACCAGAGTACCCATTTCTGGCAGGTACCTGGCCATGTTCATTGCCATCTGCTCAAACCACCTCTGCTGGGTCTCCACTCTATGTATCCACATCTAAGCGTGCATGCACAATATCCCAGTCACCTTTATTGCTTCCCCAGTGGATGCCTCGGCGTGCCTCAGTACGGGGGCTTGGCTTAAATGGGCATGGCTTAAACAGGGGCGTAGCTAGAAACCTCAGGGCCCGGTGCGAGAATCTGTTAAGGCCCCCCCACCCCCAACCCATCTACCCCTTCTCACTATCTACCCTCTCCCTACCCCCCTCCTCACTAACTACCCTCTCCCTACCCTCCCTTCTCACTATCTAATTTGGGCCCCCTGACTGGCAGAACTCCAGGGCCCGGTCGCAGTCGCGACCCCGGTAGTTCGGCCACTGGGCTTAAATATGAGAGGTAGATTTAAAAGCCAGCATTGAGCTTCTGCTCATAGCTCAGTTGTTTTGATTCTGTAGAGCTGCTGTGCTGTATTGTATTTCTTTTCCTTGCTGTTGCTGACTCCGGATTGTTTGACCTTCCTATTGCTCATCTGGTATCCTGACCCTGGCTTGTGACCCCGACTTTGCTGTTTGCTGGTATCCTGACCCTGGCTCTTCTAATCGCTGACCTGTCTTCCGTAACCCTGACCGTGGCATCCATTTCGACCAATCTCTGTCCTGCATCCCGGACTCACCAGTACTATCCTTACATAACAACTGAGCCCTCATGCAGTCCGCATGACTAGCTGAAGCCATTGCGGCCCTCACCCAACAGATGGCCTTCCTCACCCAGTCTGTACAAGATATTTAGGCTGGACAAGATCGGCTGAGGCAGCAGGTGCATCAGTCCCACACTCATCATCCTGGCGAACCATTAGCTGCCGCTCCACCTGCTTCAGTACCTCCAGTACTGGAAGGGGTTTCCACTCCTGAACCTTGGATCCCTTTGCCTGAGAAATTTACTGGGGATCGCAAAAAATGCCGAACTTTTATGACTTCTTGTCAGATCCTTTTCAATCTAAAACCTCATACCTACACTTCCGACTACGTTAAGGTACATACAGTTATTTCCCTGTTAACGGAGGAACCACAGCTTAGGGCACATCATTTATTACACAGCAACAGCCCTATGCCAGAGTCCTGGCATTCCTTCCGACAGGCTCTGGATGCCTTATATAAGGACCCTTCTGTGCTACCTCTGCTACCACAACCCTCCGGACGCTGAGACAGGGTAAAAGATCAGTGGAGGAGTACATAGCAGACTTTCGCCGTATCTCCCTCGCTACCTCTTGGAATGAACCTACACTTCACGACCAATTCCGGTTGGGTCTATCAGAGTCTGTGCAAGATGAACTCGCCGGCACTAACACTCTCACATCTCTCGATGAATTTGCTCAACTCGTCACCCAGATTGATCGCAGACTACGAGAGAGAAGGGCGAACGTAAATCTCGACATTACTAGACTGCAGATCCAGACCATTCCGCCCTCAGGGTAAACCATTCCGCTATCAGGGTTGCAAAATTAATAAAAGGAATGGAGCCATATAGTTATGAAGAAAGGTTAACTAATTTAAATCTGTTTAGTTTAGAAAAACGTCGCCTCAGAGGGGAAATATAACATTATATAAATATATTCGGGGCTAATACAAACCATTGTGTGGAAATCTGTTCATAAACAGGACTATGCATAGGACACGTGGTCATGCTTTTAGACTGGAAGAAAGGAGATTTAGACTTAAGCAGAGGAAAGGGTTTTTTACAGTAAGGACAATAAGGATGTGGAATTCTCTGCCTGCAGAGGTAGTTTTATCAGAGTCTGTACAGACTTTTAAACTGCAACTGGATGGATACCTGGAAAAACATAATATTCGGGGATATAATCTTTAATTATGGGGAAACAGCTTATTGATCCAAGGAGAAATCTGACTGCCATTTTGGGGTCAAGAAGGAATTTTTTTCCCTGGTTAGTGCAAAATTGGAAAGAGCGAAACCCGGGTTTTTTGCCTTCTTTTGGATCAACAGCAACAAATTACAAGATATAGGAAAGGCTGAACTTGATGGGCGCATGTCTTTTTTCAGCCTATATAACTATGTAACTATGTAAAGGACAATCTCTCCAAATGATTCATTAGACCCTCTACCTCTCCCACAGGGGCTGGTATATTTTTTGTCCATAAAAAGATGTTGGCCTGCGTCCCTGTGTGAATTATCTGAAAATAAATAACATTACAGTCAAGAACCGTTATCCCCTGCCGTCGATTCCCGAATTGATGGAACATGTCCGTTCAGCTACCATTTTTACTAAGATTGATTTAACAGGGGCCTACAGCTTAGTGAGGATAAAAAAGGGTTATGCCCTTTGGGCTTTATAACGCTCCAGCTACATTTTAACATTTTATCAACAACGTATTCCGAGATATGCTGGATCAATTTGTTGTTCTTTTCCCTGTTTGCACATATTTGAGGTTGTTGGGTCCTCATCAGTCTGGTTGCAGCTTGCTGTCCAGGGGTTAAATGGGAGGAGGTTTAATTGCACCTCCCCCAACACATTAATAAGGTTTTGGTAGCAGTATAAACTGCTTTGTGTGCCCACTATGTAGGAGGTGAGAGTAGGTTCTCACCCTATTGAGAGTGTGCCTTGACGTGGCGGGTGAGCTTAATTATGCTTTGGCCAATTCATATAACCAAAACCTCTCATTTATATTATGTTTATATATTTGTTGCCAACTTTATTAGGGTGAGAAGCGCAGACAGTTTTTTCTGTATACATTGTAAAGCCAACACACTGTATTTGCAGCATGCTCACACTGTTTGGTAGGCCTAATATTATACATTTGTATTATTTGAGCCTGAGACTAGCTTAGCACACCAACATTTTTTCCTTATCCCAACATGTTTGCCAGTTTGTGCAAAGATGCTGGGAAGACCAGCCTAGAGGAAGCATTTCTGGGGCAGGTTGTCTCTCCTTGCAGCCAGGAGAGTAGCCTCTCCTGCATAGTGGGGAGCCACTGTCACGTCCTACCCAGGCTGTGGAGCTGAATATCTCACTCTTGCTATAGTTTCTCTTTTTTGTTTCAATCCATTCCTGGATTTCCTTATGCTCTGTTCTGAGCTTCCATTCCTTGTTTGTAGTTCTGCTCTTTGCTTCAGCTCTGTTTCCTTCATAGGTGTGCCCCACCCATGTTTGTCTCAGTCTGCAGTCTAAAGGTATGTCTCATTGCTATGTGTTTGGATTTCATGTTTGGTTTGTTTAGTACCTCTGTAGGCAGGATTTTAGCGTTAGGACCCACCCTCATTAGAGTACTTTGGTGTAGTGGTGGGCTAAGCATACTATGGCCATAAGATGTGACAGAATCTCCAAAAGTTATCTTGTAGTCCTAGGCTAGTCCTCTTTGGTCCTGTGGTTTCTGTGTATTCATGTGTTGCCTGGTCAGCTCTGTGCCTTGTTGTCCTGTCTTGTAACGCTGGTAGAGGGGTGTCCTGTCTTGTAACCCCAGTAGAGGGGTGTCCTGTCCTGTTCGTGATGGATCTTGAGTATTCCTTGTCTTGTTCCCTGTTGTGCCCCGTATTATGTATATCTTGTTTGGTTATGCTCCTTGCTCTGTCACCCTTGCTTGCTATGTTTCTCCTGTACTCTGCTTAGCTTCCATACTCTCAGCCTGCAGCATCCTGCACATGATTCAAGTTCTATGTCTCATGCCTGCTCCAGGGTGCCTGCAGGATATCTCCAAGTTCTGCTTTGTTCTATCTTCATCCGCTGCTATGACAGGGCGCTGGTATGTGGCTGTACAACCCTAGATGCCCACCGGGAGAGTGCTGTCACCCTGCACCAGGTCCTGTCCAACTCCGCTACTGCACCGTAACTCCTGCACACAATCTTTGGATGCTCTGGGTCTTTACAGTCATCTGTATGGACCCGGTTCGTGACAGGGGATTCAATTATAAGGAAGGTTGATAGGGTAATCTGTCGACAGGCCCCCGGATGCCGAACAGTATTCTGTCTTCTGGGTTCTCGGGTTTCGACATATTGTGGACCGGGTAGACAGATTGTTGGGGGGGGGGGCTGGAAATACACCAACCTCTGCCTCTTCCTTCAACTCCATGGACTTGCATATCTGTGGACTTTATTGTGGATTTACCCTACTCCAAGGGTTATACTGTGATACTCATGGTAGTAGACCGCTTCTCTAGCTGAAGAAAATACCCACCGCTTCTGCTTTAGCCGATGTCTTCATACGCAAAGTGGTTTGCCATCCCTCGTTCACATTCCATGGATGCTCCTGCTAGGGGTACATTGGAATGGATTTCTCAGGCTATTCTCGACTCACGTAGGCAGCAGGGGAGTTCGCAAAACCTCATCCATTGAAGGGTACTAGGACCGGAGGATCATTTTTGGGTCACGCCTTTTAGTCACACCTTTGTGCTACTCGTTTGGTGCGTGTCTCGCTAGATGGCAGGTTTTCCCTGGTGAGGGTCACCTGTTTGAGGAGGGTTGCTGTGTCACGGACCGGGTACACAGGTAAGGAAGGAGCCCAGGTGCAGGGGATAGTACAGACGAGCGGAAAAAAACGAACCACAAACTGATCATAATATGGATTGTATTGCCAAAGAGAGTATAAACATATACAGATGGTAAGTCTCTTTGTTAGAAGCCTGCTGGCGGGGCACACGGATAGTACCCCTCGGGATGGGGCACACACGACAGGAAGCCCTCAAGATGGGGCACACACACCACAGGTAAGCCCACTTGCAGGGCACACGGCAGATCTCCCTCTTGTGGGTCGCTGGCCGTAACTCAGGAGCAGATCGGGAACCAAACAGGAGCAGATCAGGACACACGGCAGGAAACCCTCTAGATGGGGCACACACGACAGATAAGCCCACTTGCAGGGCACATGGCAGATAAGCCCACTTGCAGGGCACACGGCAGATAAGCCCACTTCCAGGGCACACGGCAGATAAGCCCACTTCCAGGGCACACGGCAGATAAGCCCACTTGCAGGGTACTCAGCTTGGGAGTCTGCTTGCAGGGCACTCGGCTTGGGAGTCCATTTGCAGGGCACTCGGCTTGGGAGTCCTCTTGTGGGGTGCTGGCCGTAACTCAGCTACAGGAACAAATCAGGTACAGGAACAAATCAGGTAGTCCAGAAACATTAATGTCAAGGCCCAGACTGAAGGGCTGGGCAGGTTTATATAGGCTGCGTTAACTAGGTTAACGAGATTGGGAGCCAGGCCTTCTCGTCCAATATCAGTGCCTGACCTCGTCCAATATCAGTGCCTGACCTCACAAGTGTTCTACTGGATGAATGGGCAAATAATCCAACATAAACACTCTAAAATCTTGTGGAAGCTGTTACAGCTGAAAAAGGGAGACCAATGGTCAGGTGCCCCAATACTATTATCCATATAGTGAATTTTAACAACATTAGTGCAATTAACATAAGAAATTATCCAATTTCCAAAATTCACTTTAATTCAATTATTGAGTACAGTGAAGAACAGTGACTTAAGTCTGTATTGGTAGAATCACTTTTAAGAGCACTGGCATGACTACATAGGTTGCAGCCCTTGCCTCTAGGGGGCCCAGTGCAACCCTGCGACCCCTTGTTCTTGTCTCCTCATAGTTTAGAAATGGCCCTTCCGACCTAGAACGCAACGCTCTAGGTCAGAGGGGCCCTTCCTAAACTATTTTGAACTGGCACACTTGCTTAGTAGCTGCTATGGCCTTATCCAAAGTGGACTCTTGATAATTATCTTCACCTTATCTGACCACTTCTGTTTAGACTTGGGCGGCGGCATAACATTTTTGTTTCCAGAAATCCCATTTGTCCATCCGGTTGCCATGGGCCGATTGCCATGGAAAGAAGAAATAAACGTGTAGAAGATGGTGACTAGGGAATTTGAGACTAATGGAACAAAGAGGTTCAAAACTAGAGTTTTGGTTCCTGTGTAATTCATCCGCATAACCTTTCCATGCAGATAAGTGAAACTTACTGAGAGACCCTACACCACTGCAAACTGCCAGGCGTAGCCGCCCCTTTAAGGGGTCTGCCTGGAGTTGACCTCCTCTCCACAGCGTACTGTTTTGTTTACTTGTGTGTCTGTTTTTTTTTTATATTTGCCCTCTTTCCATTTTACATCTGAGGATCTCGGTTCCTCTTTCCTCTCCCCATTTACCGGTTGAGATATCCAATCCTTGCTTAAAGGAGAAGCGTCTGAGGATCTCGGCTCCTTACTCCATCCCGTGTTCCTTGCCTTGTTCCCTGTCCTTTGTGGCGTCTTGTACCATGAATGTCTTGTCTGGTTCTGTGTATTTATGTTCAGCTGTATTGGTTATGCTATATCCATGCCTCCCTCACCTGAAGCCTACGTCATTACCACACCTGCCCTAACCAACAGGCTTTATAACCCTGCCTCCCTCACCTGAAGCCTGTGTCATTAACAAGCCTGACATTATCTACAGGCTTTATATCCCTGCCTCGCAGTAACAGAGGTGTGAGTTCATTTAGTTACTTTGGGGCTATAGTGCATGTCTGACTCTGGACCTGTCTCTTGGATTTACCCCTTTTGTCAGCCTGTTACCTTTTTGACCTGGACTGCCTATTGGATTTTCCCTTTTGCCAGCCTGTTACCTTTTTGACCCGGACTGCCTATTGGATTTACTCATTTTGCTTGCTTCCTGTCCCAGACCCTTTTGGATTCTTACCTGGACTATTCTAACTTTGTACTCCACAGCAGTCTGTATACTTGATATGCCTCCTACTCTGCTACTTATGGTGAGATGTATCTGCTTTGTTTAATATACCTATATTCAAACATTCAGCTTTTGTCTCATTTGTGAAGTGTGTGTATATCACTGTGTGCGTTCTTACACTCCTGCGCCCTGTACTCCAACATCCAGTAAGGGCTGAGTTATGATGAGCCTGACACTACCTCTCTTTTGCCATGCATATGTCATTTACAAACTGTATATACTCTATGTATTGGATGCATTGTTATTCTTGCAAAACCTTGACGGTGCACCATCCACCATACCTTACTTACATTTTGTTTTGTGTATCTGATTTTTTTTTCTCTCCGTGACCATGCAACAGATGTATATTGGCTATTGAGCCATACTATTGTATCCTGCTATTTATTGAGTCATACCAATGTTTTATTTATTCCACGGCTTATGAAAGTCTGTACTTTCTATTGATGCGGATCACAAGTTTTGTGCCAAATGTATACTGTTGTAATTCCATAAAGACCATTGTACCAATACCTTATGATCCAATATTGTGACTGTAATATCATTGCTTTATTCAATAAACAGAAAATTGATTAAGAATACTAGTGGACTGGTACAGGTCCTCTAACCATACTGCACTGATAACAGTGCAATTGTTTACAAAATATATACAGAAAATACTACTCCACCACCTTCTCCCAACAAAAATAGCAATGCAGTTGACAACAGCATCCATCTCACAATAGAAGCGAAGTCGGCTACCTTTTCATCCCCAGGTAGTCCACTACATAGTCTGGAGACATCTCTCTGATTGTAAAATGAATGTTACCATAGTAGCCAATTCGCAATTTAAAAAAAATGAAACTGGGTCCTTTCATACATTGTGGTGAGCAGGAGAAATTTCCCAGCCTTTTGGACTTCAAATGAAGACACACTTGTACGAATGTAGATGTATTTATTTTTTAAAAACAAAAGCTTCCTGCCAGCCTGAGGGTGCCTTTCTACTGAAGTCATACTATCAGACAGTTTCATATCGGTTGACAAGCCATCAGACGCTTTTGGCTTCAGATTAGCATTAGGTGTATAAGAACTGCAAATGTGATAATAAAGATGTAATGATACAATTTTGACTGGATTAGATGTGTGTATGTTTTTACACACACATAAATGTGTGTCTGCATACATTACAAAAATCTCACATTGGACCAATATATTAAAGGTACAGTAGTGTCGCATATACCCCCTCTATAATATCTTACAATATGGTGTGATTTCACTGTGGAAGTTTAAAGATATAGCACCCCAAATATCAGCCCAGTAGTTAGCAACTGGCATTTTTCAACATTTTACATGTGGTTAAAAACAAAATCCCCCATTGGACCAATATAGTTGCACTGCACATATCTCACACACACCCCTCTATTATATCTTACAAAGGTAACTTTACATGGATATTTAAAATATATGCCCCAAAATCAGCCATGTGTTAAACAAACTGGCATTTTTCAACATTACATGGTTAAACAAAATTCATTGGACCAATATGGTTAAACTGCACATATCTCACATACACCACCCTCTATTATATCTGAGAATATGGTGCATTTTTACTGTGGAAATTTAAAGATATAGCGCCCACAAGTGAGGTATTTTGGGCTGATGAATGCTATAGCCGTTGCTGCCGCCCAAGAGTGATGGGAGTTTGAGCACAGGGCTTTCTTCTGTGTGTTTGTATTTCAATTTTGTATTTTACAGACAGGTTACTATTGCTGCCGCCCACCCCATGTGGTCCCTATTAAGGGCTAATGTGTAGGGGTTTAGAGAATACCCCTCTTTGTCTTATTAGAGATTTTTACCTTTAGCTCACAGCAGCGAGGTGAATTGTTTAGTGTAGGACTCACCTAAGAGGTTTGCCATGACGTGGCAGACGAGCTTCCATTTTAATGGCCATTGGAGTGAAACTAAAAACCTCCATTTGCCAAACTAAATGAAAATATCAGGCATATGAGGTGTTTCCCAAAACAGGACAAATACCTTAATACACTTTTGGAGTTTTTTTCTGTTTGCACTGGTTATATATCGTTTTTATAGGTGAAACTGAAAATATCTCCCTTTTCCCCCCCCACATTTTAGATATTTTTCATGTTTATATATATAATTATTACAAAAGAAAGCCCTACTTGTGCTGAAAAAAAAACAGTATGATTTGTATGGGTGCACTAAAAAACACAAAAACTGCTCTGATCTTTTAGCGCAAACGTAGTAACAAAAACCCGGTCCTGAAGGGGTTAAAAGACCACATTTGGGAAGTGCGGCCCCCCCTCCATTTTGGTCAGTCTGTGCCTATGAGCTATCTTTGAGCCACTCCAATTTACCAAACCATTATTTTTTTTACAAATTAGACTCCCCTTAGGTATTTGAAATGCCCTTACTTTAACTGTTTCCATGCCAAGATTTTTGGGAAGATGCAGTGCTTATTTTAGCACTTGCTCATAATAAACTATTCCCTTACGTCCTAACTGGCAGCACAAGAGGGGCATTACTGCCCCTGTGAACAATTAGGACAGGTGGAAAATTAATGATTTACATAATTAAACAATTAACCCCCTTTACCCCCCCCCCCTATAAACTCCACTCCTAACCACAGTGTGCTTTTTTTCTGTCCTTTGGACATATTGGGGCAGGTGGTTGTCTCTGTGTGAGACCTTGTGTTAGCTTGCTAACCTTTATTTTACTTTTTTTCAGGCGCCCTCCTGTTTGGATTGTGTATCCTATTTTTATCTGCTGCCCTGCTGTGCTGCATGACGACCTCATTTCACCTAGCATTATCTGTGTGTTTGTGCTGGACCTATACCTGACTGGTTTGGATGTCTCCTCCCAGCTGCTTATCTTCATGTCTGCTGATCTAGTCTGTGATGCTACTGTGGCTATAGCCTCTAGTGAGGTTACTAATTTTCTGCGCACCAGAATGTCTCAAATCCAGTCGGATATTGATGCAGGTGTTCCAATAGACGATATCTTGAAGCAGTTTAAAACAGCTCAATTGGCTGTGGAATTCCTTTCGGATGCTGCGCCTCAACATCTGAAGCTAGCCTCCAAATCTATGGTGCTATCTGCTGCTGCAAGGAGACCCCTATGGTTAAAACCCTGGAAAGCAGACCAAACGCCTCCAAATTTTCACTTTGTGGGTTGCCTTACGAACCTGGCAAGCTGTTTGGCAGTGAGCTGGACAGGATCATGGAGGGCCTTTCTGACAAGAAAGGCAAACCCTCCCCCAGCAGGCTTCTAGAGGGAGGGGCAGACAGTCCAGAGGATCCAGGTCCCAGGACCTTCTAGATACCAATGGCGTCAGGGGACTCAGAAGAGAGGAGCTGGTCGCTCACACGGGTCCCATGAGAAGAGAAAGAACCTTTGACGTAGAGAGTCTGGCGCCAGAGTCCTGAGGTAACCCTCTCCTCCAGTGCTAGACCCCCCGGCGGGAGGTCGTCTATCTTTTTTTCCTGGAGGCTTGGGAGAGGTCCATACCAGACCTCTGAGTGTTAGATGTAGTCCGGTCAGGCTACAAGATAAATTTTGTTTGGTTCAGACACGGATTAGCTCGCGCGAGAGGAAAGCGTCCTAGAGGCATCTATCCACGCCCATATACAGAAGAAGGCGTTGGAGGACGTTCCTCCAGAAGAGCGTGGATCCGGCGTCTATTCGCCAGTCTTCCTAGTGCCCAAGATCACAGGAGACTGGCGGATGATCATAGATCTTCGCTATTTGAACAAGTTCATAGTGAGAAAGGAATTCCGCATGGAGTCCATCCGCTCTGTAATAAATATCTTACAGCCGGGAGACGTGATGGTCTCTATAGACTTGAAGGACGCTTACCTACATGTTCCTGTTTGCCAAGCCCACAGGAAGTATCTGCGTGTGGCTGTATCCCTTTGTGGCAAAGTGAAACACCTTCAGTTTGCTGCCCTTCCCTTCGGAATCTCCTCTGCTCCTCATACCTTTACCAAGGTTGTAGTTGCCGTGGTAGCATTCTTGAGACTAGAAGGCCTAGAAATCGTCCAATATTTAGACGATTGGCTTCTAAAAGCCGCTTCTACAGAAATTCTGTATTCTCATCTTCAGCAGGCTCTGGCTTTTCTCCACCGGTTAGGGTGGATAGTAAACTACCAAAAGTCCGAGTTGGTTCCATCCACTCCCAGGAAGTTTCTGGGGTTCATAATCGACTCGACCCGTGTGACTCTCTCTCTCTGTCTCTAGACAGACACAATCAGGTTGTCAGAGCCGCCAGTTCTCTAAGGACCCCCTCAGTCGGTGTCCATCAGTACGCTTATGAAGATGTTAGGGCACATGTCAGCGACTGCAGTCCCTTGGGCCCTTTGGCACCTACGCCGTCTCCAATCAGAAGTTTTGGGCATTTGGAATCACACCCCATTGGGGTTGAGCAAAATGTGCACCCTGTCTCCTCAAGTCCGTCGCTCCCTCAGTTGGTGGGAGCATCTGAAAGATGGGAGGTCCTTGATTCAGCCAGCCTGGATTCTCTTGACCACGGACGCATCCCATCTAGAGGACATTCCAGTACGAGGTACTTGGTCCCGTCCAGAGAGCCTTATGTCTTCGAACTTCAGAGAGCTCAGAGCAATCAGATTTGCACTCCTTCACTTTGCTCCTCAAATCCGCGGCAAAGCGGTGAGAGTTCGTTCAGACAACATGGCAGCGTTTATTACATCAACAAACAGGGTGGCACGAGATCTCAACCTCTTCTCAAGGAAGTGGGAATGATCCTATCATGGGCAGAGCAGAACCTCACCCACCTCTCTGCAGTCCACATTCGGGGATCTCTCAATGTGGCAGCAGACCGTTTGAGTCGGGGTCTCAATGTTCCAGGCAAGTGGTCACTAAACCAGGAAGTATTTCATCAAATTACTCTTCGGTGGGGAATGCCAGAAATCGACTTAATGTCTACGTGGTTGAACGCCAAGGTGAAGATCTTCTGCTCCCTATACAGGGAGGACAATCCTTGGGCGATAGATGCTCTGTCCATCCCTTGGAGGTTCGGGCTGGCTTACATCTTCCCTCCAATTTCCATGATACCAAGGGTATTGATGAAGATCAGACAGGACCAGACCTCGATTATTGTGATAATTCCATTCTGGCCTAAGAGGTCATGGTTCACCCAGCTCATGGGGATGAGTCAGGGTCTGTACTGAAAGCTTCCAATATCAGAGAACCCTGTGTTTCTGGGCACAGGTTCTCACCTAGATCTGAGAATTCTCAATCTGACAGCCTGGAGATTGACAGCTCCCTATTGAAGGATAGTGGACTTTCTTCTGGGGTCTTGAGGACTTTGTCTCATTCGAGACTGGAGTCTACTACTAGAGCTTACAATCGGATTAGACGCTCTTTTTCATTATGGTGTGCGAAGAACAAAGTGGGTTTCTCAGATCCCTCCATTTCTTCCATATTACAGTCCCTCCAAGATGGACTGGATAAAGGCCTGGCTCCCTCTACACTCAGAGTGCACACTTCAGCCATATCGGCTTTTTTAGGGAAACTTTTGTCCCAAGAACCCCTTATCAGGAGGTTCCTTAAAGAAGCCGAAAGGTTAAAACCTAAGATCCTGAGACCAGTCCCTCTATGGGACCTTACTGTCATGCTCAGGGGGTTTATGCTCTCCCTTTGAGCCATTGGAAGGCTGCCTTCCTAGTGGCGATCACCTCTGCGTTGCAAGCTCTATGTGCCTTTGAGCCTTACACCCTATTCCTGCCTGATAGGGTTCTCCTAAGGTTCCTGACAGCTTTTTTACCGAAGATTCCTTCGTTTCAGAACATTAATCAGGTAATTTCTCTACCTGTTTTTCACCCGGATCCTTCAACAGAAGAAGAATTCTATCTACAAAGATCTGGTGTCTTCAAGAAAGATGAAAATCTCTTTCTACAGTTTTTTGGCAGGAACAAAGGATCTAAAGCTTCTAAACCATCCCTGAGCAGGTGGATAAAGGAAGCCATCAGAGAATCCTTCTCAGCTCAAGGCTTGCCTCCTCCCGCCTTTGTCCGCGCTCACTCTACCAGAGCGGTAGCTACCTCGGCTGCTGAGAGGGGCCTCATCCCTCTTCAACATATTTGTGCTGCAGCCTCCTGGACTTCTAACTCCACTTTTATAAGCCATTATAGGCTAAATTTAAGATGTTCGGAAGACCCTCCCTCATAGGTAATCTTCTAGCTACTTCCCCTCCTGTGCTGCGTGTTAGGACGTAAGGGTATCGTTAATTTCTAACGATAATTTGTTTTCCCTTAGTCCTAACGGCAGCACACTAATATCCCTCCCTCTTTTTTATTCTTGTTATAGCACACTGGTTAGGGGTGGAGTTCCCTTTATAGGGGATGGGGGGGTAAAGGGGGTTGTTTAATTGTGTAAATCACCACCTGTCCTAATTGTTCACAGGGGCAGTAATACCTCTCTTGTGCTGCCGTTAGGACTAAGGGAAAACTGATCATTAGGAATTAACGATTTTTTTATTTTATTTTTTTGTACTTTTTCTTACATTTAGCTGGAACTGGATGGTTCCTCTGATGCATAATACATTTTTTAAGGGTATTTCAAATGCTAGTATTTTAACCCTTTTCACACGAGATTCTACCACCAGCCTTTGCCAAATTTTGTAAAATTGTTCAAATATACCTGGAGCTATAAATTTATATGCCACTATCAAACACCCCAATATGTGTTCAGCAACATCGCCCTACTATAGTGATACCACAAATGCATGGTTTGTCTGGAGTTTGTGGACTAAAAGGCAATACTTGGGGTCAGTCTGTGGCTATGCCCTATCTTTGAACCCGGCCACTAATTTACCCAATCAAACCATTCTCTATTTTTTTAAAATTAGACACCCCTTGGATATTTGAAAAGCTTTTATTACAACTCTTTCAACATCAAACTTGCTCAACTAAACATGCTCAAACTTTTTTTGTCAACATTGTGCTGGAACTGGATGGTTCCTCGATGTATATTTTTACCACTTTTTTTTCCCCCATATTTTTTTTTTTATTTTGTTTAAATATTTTACCAATTACATTGTGAATAGAAAGCTGGGCTCCATTGACTTGCATGGTTGAATGCATTACCTCAGTTCAGAGTTGCAAACTTTCCCAACTGTTCAAAAAAAAACAAAAAACGCACTGACATCTTGCGAGGGGCAAACATCACTCGCAGTGGCGGTTATAACCGCTCTCCGGAGCGGACACAGCGCGTCCTGGGGTGTGTGTGAAAATTGATCAAGGATCGCCTCCTAAACTTTTAAAACAGGTGCCCGCCACCATACAGTATGGCAGATGTTGACCCCTGGGGAGGAGGACATGGCCCCTGATGCTGATCTGTTGCTGAACGGCTCCATATCAAGGCATTACAGCAACACCGTTTAAGCGAAGAAAGATCATAGATTACTAAGCTTGTTTAATGAAATGGCGTGCCAGGCACGTCATTGGCCGTTAACCGACGGTTTGCATGTCATGCCTGAGCCGTCACTGGGCATTAAGGGGTTAAAGCCATCATGGTCCTGTGATGTCAATTGTTGTCAAGGGGTTAAACATGGCTAACAGGATGATTTTTCAATCTCTTCTACTAGTCTATTAGTCTACTCCCAGGCAAAGGTAGCAGCTCAAGCCCACTAAGCTAAAGTGAGGTTATGTCAATGTTTTCATGCTTCCATATGTGGTGAAACCACTAAACATGAAATCAGAAACAGAGCTAAAATATATACATATAGTAGTAGTATTCCTGCTATTCCTAATAGTAGAAAAATCTTTGTGACTAGCAATACCACAGCTAACCAAGTTATGCTTAGCATAGTTGCCACAAAAAAAAAAAATTATATCAGTGGCAGGTTGAGGCTCATGAAGTCTCCTCCGCTCTTATATAGCACATTCTAGACTTTTCTTTGAAAGATGGCACAGCCATTGGGCAAGCCACTGCACGATGAGAGTGTGAGGCGATTGGACAAACCAAGATCAGTTCAACTTCCCTTAGTGTAGTTAAAATGGCAACAAAGACTAAGATGTTCATATTGTACTCTTTCGTCCAATGACGCATTTGTTGGTTCATTATTTCAAATCGATGAAATCGCAAGTTCTGCACGAAAATGCATACGAAAGCTAATGCGCAACTCTTGAGTTATTCCTATAAATTCCTAGGTCCGTGAATAAAAAAACTAAAATACGTGCTAATTGTGGAAAATCTAATAGTGTGTGTCTCTTTGGTATGAACCGCAGCTACCCAAACACTTCCCCCAAGTGTAAAAAATCCGAAAACAAAACCTACGAATTATCGGCTTTTTGCTTTTATTTACGGATACCTTTTGTAAATCGATTCCCTGAAGAAGCCTTAGGGCGAAACGCGTCGGAACCCGATTCCATCAGGACTTTTTTTGGAACTTGATTCCATTAGGACTTCGTTCAATTTTCATCTGAATGGACATCTATACACATACATGCAGTTTTGATGCATAACCAACTGAGTGCATTCGCTACTTAATTTCTGTGTATTTTTATTAAATTAAAATCTTGTTATTACCCATAAGTTAGAGTGACGTCCTTGGTTGATCATCAGTAACACCATTTCAGTGCCCCCCTGGGCATATTACCTCTCATTGTTTCTCTTTTTGTTCCTGCGCCCCATTTTTTGTTGTTTTCAAATTCCTAGGTCCCACTTGGAAACAAGCTTGCTTAGAAATGTAGCTGCAGTGGCCGCCTAAGTAGGCATATAGGAGTCAAGCTGTAGGTACTGCAACACCAAGTTCTCTGGCACTCTGCATCCTGAGCCATCTGAACCACCATAACCGCTTATCCCGACTGGACCAACTCTTCCTCATCCAAGCAGTTTACTCGCCCCAGCCGACTAGATTGTAAGCTTGCAAGGGCCCTCTTTTGTAGTTTGTTATTGTGCTATTTAAAATTTTTCCCAATGACTAATTTGCTATAGAACCTGCTAGCGATATATAAATGTGTCCCAAGCGGTTTAAGACAAGCCTAATTTACTAAATAGTGGGTTTGGTGTAATCTCAGCAGACACAACACACTTGATAGATATGTCATACCAGCTTTATTAATGAATGGTTTAGTACAGGCGCTGTGGTTTTCCCATGGTACTCTTGATGTAGAGCGCTCTCACATTCTGCCAGTTTTTCTTCAGAAGAGATACCAAGAAGTTGATTGACAAGTGTATGTTGTAAACCAGTTCTTCCTCTGTCATTTTAACATGACCAACAGCCACAGCCAGACACAGAACCTAAATGCAAGGGAATGGGAAGAGCTGTATTGACTGCAGTTTTAGTTACAAAAGAAGCATTGATATACTTGAAATTCACAGCCTTTGTTTTCAGTAGACTATGTGAAAGCGGAATCTGAAAATGGAAATCAGACTTCATCTAGTATAAGCACTATACAGTCTGTTCTTTTGTAGCCTTGCTGTAACATCACAAGCTGTGTGCTTGTGCCCCTGCATGTTTCAAGAAAACCTTCAACCACATTAGGACTGCAGTTCAATGCATGTTTTCCTTTATATTAACCAAATATTTATTTTGGGGATTGTTTTTTGTCCAAATGTTAGTATCCACCTTTTGAATTGTGGATTTTTCACCCCCTCCCTCTCTGGCCTCCTACAAGCCACAACTCTGCAGCTTTACCTGAATTTTGTTTCCACCTTACAGCCTCTGTATCCCAAGCTGTGCCCTAGCCACCATCTGAAACTAAGCACTAACCCACTCAGACTTCCTCATTTTATTCATTACTTTTCTATATACTGAAGCCACTTAACTACATTCTATCCTCCCTTTGTTTTAATTTCAAATATCTTGCATTTTAAGATCACAAGCAGGGCCCTCAAAAGTTCCTGACAGGAACTTTGTCATCTAGCCTTATTTTATACTGCAACAATCTTATGAGCATGTATTTTACTTTATTTGGGGCTGTTAACACATACATTTATTTTAATGACAAGAATTGCCACAGAGTACAGGGCAAGAAGCTTCATGCAATATCTGCATACCTTCACAATAAGTGTGCCTAGACATTTAAATTTATGATTTACAAATGCCAAATCAAACTTTTTACCATTTCAGGACCAATATACGTACCAAATTTCTTTATTTATACATATACACACCATATATAAGCACACACGTATCTCGTGACAATACCTTTATTGGACAAACAATTTTGGAATGACAAGCTTTCGGGAGCTTTTCTCCCTTTTTGCTCAGAAATGTTTTAGACTTGAGAAGGGGCGAAAAGCTCACGAAAGCTTGTCATTCCAATAATAAAAAAAAAAGGTATTGCCACAAGATACTTATTTCATCTGTTATTTGATATACATATACACACACACACACATTTTAGTTATCTTTCCAAATAAATAGCTACACATCTGAAGGAAAAACCTTCAGATAGCTATTGACAAATCTCTGTAGCCAAGCAAAATCTCACCTTTTTCATTTGGAACTTAATAGTTGACTTCACCTCATCAACCTTGGCCACCATGTTCTCATTGTGGGTCAGAAGGGAAGGGAACTTCCCAGCTTTGTTCAGTCCAGGTCCCAAAATACGAGGAATCTGCTTAATAAGAGATTCAGATGCCAGGAACGCATCATACTTTTTGGCTGAAAAGTGATGGGATAACTTAATTGAAATAAGATATATGGCAGTGAAAAAAATACAACCCAGAATGCTAAATTTTTTTTCTAAACAAACATGACATACCTAGTTTTTTCACCATCTTTTTGTTCTTGTTTAGCTTCTTCAGAGCCTCAATATCCATATGAGGTAAATCCACAGCCTTTGCTTCATCACAATGCTGCTGATCCCCCAACACACACACAGAGAATTTGGGGCGGGGAGTTGACTTCAGCCTAGTGGAAGGAATAGTAAGGTGAGAAAAAGAACTTCTTACATTTTGAAAGAGGGGAGAGCCAAGACTTACAAACCTTGAGTGACACCAGAAACTTGTTAACTGGTCGGTGGGTTTTAAGAAACACTATAAACCACACCTCCCCTCTTGTTTTAAGACCCAGGGTAGGGGTCCGTCCAGGTTACCTCAATGAGGTGACCTGAACTACCCAAATTTTTGCCGCAGCAAATTCCCAAGGCACTTGTAACATGTAATACAGGAAAATGCAAGGCAAAAGATTGGGTGGTAACTGTAGTCCACACCTGACTGTCCCAGAGAAACGCTTGTCCTTTTGGGGGTCATAGTTTTTCAAGCTGATCTGAAGCTCAACACTCTCAAGGAATCTGAAAGTAGATGAAGCACAGAAACATTACACAATGAGTAACAAGTACATATCATTAGATAGCTGAAAACCTTAACTTTAATAGTTTATTTTATGACACATGTGTGTCTATTATACATTTTCCTTACAACTTTAGATTTAAAGTATACACGCTTACACTACTACATGTGTAAAGCATGAAAGGAAAATGTTTAGGATATATATGTAAATGTGCAAGTATTTTATACACCTATGTCAATTGTGAACAATGTGCCTTAGCAGCAGTAGCCAAATACAGATACTTACTGGCACGTATGGCTATGCCGCTTATGAAATACTGTGTTGGCCTGATTATAGGCGTCACTCCCCCCCCCAGTATCAGTGGTTAGCCCAGGGATGCACAATTCCTATCTCCCAACACCCAGGACATGCAGCTCCGGGATGTTGGTTGTGCATCCTATAATCGGGCCAATAAGGTGCTAGTAACAGTACATGCACATGGAAAATGTAAGAAAAGTATTTTTTAGTGCGCTGTATACTTTAATTTTTTGACGCTGTAAGATTTGTGGTACTCATTTTAGCCACTCTAAATGTAACACTAACTGGTAGTAATGCTTACTTTCTCCTCTTTTGCTTTAGCCCTGAACAATTCCCTAACAGCTTCATAGAGAGTGTCATCGAGAAACCTGCTGACTGCAAAACAAAATTACACTACATTTGAGTAACATGCTTCTCTCCGTGCTGCTATGTACAATCTAGTTTCATTGAAAATGTTAACAAGTGATGCAATTATACACAAATGAGATCTCTTAAGCACTGTTTTGACATTGTCCTCCAAACTGCTAAAGTTGATTCATCTTAAGGGACATTTATACTGTATAATCACATTCACTTTAAGAATAATCTTGCCTTGGGAGGGTCAGTTGATTTTTCGACACCCCAGAAATCCTATAATAGGAGAAAGGAAACACATTAGCAATTTGCATAGGATTTCCTCAAAGTAGTGGTGGCTCTACGATTTAGGGGTACAACAATATTAATGCTACAGAGGCCACATGCAACTCTCGTATATGCGCCCTATTTGTATTACCACCATTCAGGCGAGAGGTATTGGCAGAACCAAACGTTTTGTACCAGTCACTCATCGTGTTAAACCAAAATCGAATCACTTTCAAAAATTCATTTTCTATTTTAGCTGTTCCCAGAGTCAATATGGATAGAGATCCATTTGGAATACCTTACAAACTCCAGTGATCAACCCCCATTATTTTTTTTTTTTATTTGTTTCTTTTTTATCCCAACAGGGTCTAGGCCAGATAAATGTATGTTATGTAAAATGCCCATATATAGATTACTAGAAACAATATTGAACCCTTCTAAAGGGTTGTTCAGCTGTGACTTGCCTATTTCTTATTTAGAGCATACACAAGATTCTTTCCCAAGGCAATGCGAAGTGTACACAGATTCTGGGTTTTCTTGTCACATACCTGCCCTGTCAGGACAAACATTCTATCAGTTATATGGCAAATTACAACTTAAATAGCTCTCCGATCTCAAAACCCACTACGACGACTATTCCAAAGCTACACAACGTATTCAATGTTATCTTTTTTGGAGCAGCAACTTTTTCCCTCTATACATACACCTGTCAACTGCAGTAACATGTGAAAGCACCTGGAGTTTCTCCTTTTCTCTGAAGATGCTAATCATTGCACAGAAATACAGGTCAAAGTCTTCAAATGTATATTTGAAATAGCATTTTCAATTCATATACATTCGCCGTGGGTTATTTGTTAGAACTCTGGCAGAATTGTGGTTTCAATACTGACTTCAATATAGATAATTAAAAGCAAATGCCAGTGAACCGTTACAGAACTTGTCTGACCTGTATTAATAGCATAATATTCTATGGTATTATGGGGAAAAAAAACAGATAAATAACACATAATATCCAATGCGTTAAGGCCATAAGCAGGGTCAGGGTGATTGCTCCAATTAAATTGAAAATGGCGTCGAATTAACGTTATCGTTTGAGTGAGGATCAGCGTTAAATGCTTTGGTAGCAGACGGAAAGCGAGGCAAATTAAGCCACCTATGAACCAATTTATGCGCAAAATACCGGTATATTAAGTCCATGCACCTACATACACCGTGCTGTAATAAAAAACTAAGTGTATGGAGATATGTGTCACTAGATGTCCTGAAGGAAGCGCCACTGAGGAAAAACCGAGAACGCGTGGAGGAATAGTCTGAGGCGGGGGGGGGTGCTGGGCGGTTTTTGCTTTACTTAGAGAAATTACTACACACCAAAAGGCAATGTTTAAGCGCTCTTATCTTCACTAATTCAACGCACGTAGCCTGCCGTAAAACATTAACTTGTTTCCATCACCGTGGATAAAAGCCTCAGCAGACATCTACTACAGCAAGAAATATGGGGAATTCGCGTCTACACGCCGGCCGCTCAAATGCAGTTTTCTTCTGGGACAACAGCAGCTGTTGTAGTTTAATACAACGGCCCACGCCTTATCATGCACTGAGTTGCGGCTCATAACCGATTTACACCACGTCGCCAGTTTATGTCGATGGAAAAAAAAAATTTGACCTAAACTACTGCAACCAAGCACCATCGACACACGCATTTACGTTCGTTCGAGAACACTATTCCCTCCGCGCTTTAAAAGCATATTCCCTGTCGCAAGCGTATGCATCAAAGATCACACGCGTAGGCGTTGGGCCTAGAAGCTCTGAAGACCATTCGGCGGCTAGAAATACAAGCTCCTACAATAGCAAGTGACGCAATAAAAAATATTACTGTTATATTACATGAGTCCAATTTGCCATACAATAGTCCTTGACATCGAAATATAATCCAAATTACCGAACCTCACCTCATGGCTCCACAGAGGCGTAGGACACGAAAAAGAAAAGGATCAACGAGTCTCGTGCATGCCCTTTTATAGAAATGTATTATCGCGATATTTGGATCCTCCTCCCCCGCAGCCATGTTTGTTGCGGCAAAACGTAGTCACGTTAGTAGAGCGGTTACGATGATATTGTAGCAATTGTAGTGACGCGCTAATTCTGTCAAGCTCGTACGGGTGGTAATGTGGTTCGATGTCCTGCCTAAATCCTTCTAACGTGCGTAATGCGTGTTCCCCAATTAATTGCGCAGTAGCCGTAATAAAGGCTAAAGTGTACGGGTGCCACTAAAACCGTAATTTGATTGCTTTCCTAATATTAACCCCTTCCTGACAATGGCTGATTTCATATTGTGTACCTTTCGAGACATCGGCTGTTTTTACATTTGTGCGGTGGTCGTGTTTAGCTGTAATTTTGGGACATACTAAAACGAATGACAAAATGGAATGCCCATAGACTATAATGGGGAGGAATGCCCATAGACTATAATGGAAGGGAAAAGAATAATAGATTTTTAAATAAAAGCTTAAGAAATAGCATTTAGATCTTTGACACACATACTCCCCTAGTACACACATGTGATCTAAAACTCAGATTAAGTGGGATTATAGCTGTTTACTATGGAATGACAGTATAGATGGAATGCCCATAGGATATAATGGGAAAAAATCAAACCTGTTTTGTAGAGAAAACCCTCTGACTTATCATATAGATCTTTGTCATGTATACTCCCCTAGTACAGACACAGGATCTAAAACTCATATTATGTGTTTGATTTTTTCCCATAATATCCTATGGGCATTCCATCAATACTGTCATTCACCTGTCATTCCACAGAACACAGCTATAATTCCACTTAATATGAGGTTTAGAACCTATACCTGTACTAGGGGAGTATACATGACAAAGATCTATATGATATGTCAGAGGGTTTTCTCTAAAAAAACAAGTTTAATTTTTCTCCCATTATATCCTATGGGCATTCCATCAATACTGTCATTCACCTGTCATTCCATAGAAAACAGCTATAATCCCACATAATATGAGTTTTAGATCCTGTGTCTGTACTAGGGGAGTATATGTGCCAAAGATCTATATGATATTTCAGAGGGTTTTCTCTGAAAAACAGGTTTGATTTTTCTACCATTATATCCTATGGGCATTCCATCTATACTGTCATTCACCTGTCATTCCATAGAAAACAGCTATAATTCCACTTCATATGAGGTTTAGATTCCGTGTGTGTAATTGGGGAGTATACATGACAAAGATCTATATGATATGTCAGAGGGTTTTCTCTAAAAAACAAGTTTAATTTTTCTCCCATTATATCCTATGGGCATTCCATCTATACTGTCATTCACCTGTCATTCCATAGAACACAGCTATAATTCCACTTAATATGAGGTTTAGAACCTATAACTGTACTAGGGGAGTATATATGACAAAGATCTATATGATATGTCAGAGGGTTTTCTCTAAAAACAAGATTATTTTTTCTGCCATTATATCCTATAGGCATTCACTCAATACTGTAATTCACCTGTCATTCCATAGAACACAGCTATAATCCCACTTAATCTGAGTTTTAGATCACATGTGTGTATTAGGGGAGTATGTGTGTCAAGGATCTAAATGCTATTTCTTAAGCTTTTATTTAAAAACCAATTATTCTTTTCCCTTCCATTATAGTCTATGGGCATTCCTCCCCATTAAAGTCTATGGGCATTCCATTTTGTCATTCGTTTTAGTATGTCCCATTACATATGTTTATTAAACAAATTAAAGGTAAATATCCGCTTACATCCAGCAAATTACATTTTCTAGCATTTCTGCATATATTACAAAATTCCACCATTGGACCAATATATTTACACTGCACATATCTCACACACACCCCTATATAATATCTTACAATATGGTGCATTTTTACTGTGGAAATTTAAAGCTATAGCGCCCCAAATATCAGCCCAGTAAACAGGAACTGGCATTTTTCAACATTCTACAGGGGGTTAAAAAAATCCCCCCATTGGACCAATACAGTTACAGTGCAAATATCTCAAACACATGCCCCTCTATTATTTCTGAGAATATGGTGCATTTTTACTGTGGAAATTTAGAGCTATAGCGCCCCAAATATCAGCCCAGTAGACAGCAACCAGCTTTTTTCAACATTCTACATGGGGTTAAAAAAAAATCCCCCATAACAGATATAAGGTGTCTAATTATATAATGAACAGGTATCCAATCATCCAACATTCATCAAACATATAACAAATAATAATTTTGGTATCATTTTTATTTTTTATATTTTTTTTTATTTAATAAATATTTTTGATGTTTATCTATTTATTTAGTTACTTTTATATATGAATGTACATAGGATATCCATGGGGACCATATATCTATACAAGTCGACTTTCTACCGATACTTATATAGTATCCATCTTGCACTGGAACTGAATTAGCGTGAAAATCTCTTCCCAAAATATTCTACCTGGTTTTTTCCAGTTGCTAGCAATGACTAATTTACAGGCTAATAATATTTGAACTAGTAAATGTTTTTGTGTTTTATGTAAGACCCATATGGAATAAAAGTATTTAAGGAGATGAATCTATTTTACATTGCAATATCTTATTAATTACCTCAAAGAGAGTTTTTAATATTACCCCTACCTCCTCACATTCCCACCACATATGGTAAATAGTACCTTATTTTTTTCCGCATCTCCAGCACTGCTTTGAAGCATTTTTATCAAATTTTGAAATTTGGACTGGGGTTCTGTACCATCTATGTACAATTTTATAGTATAATTCATGCATGTTCAAGCAATGTGAGTGTTTCTTAATGTCATTATAAGCTTGTAACCATTCTTCTTTTGAGTAAATTTCACCAGTTTCTTTTTCCCATTTTTCTTTATTAAGTAAGGGGTCTTCTGATTTTAAACTTTCTTTCAACACTTTAACTTTATGGATTAATCTCGATTTATGTTGTTTACTAAGAAATTCTTTAAACAATGTAGATCTTGTGGTTCCTACCAATTGAAGAAAATGTTTAATTCTTATATAATTATATATTTCAGTGTTAGGTAACTTCCATTTCTCTCATGGGGCCATGTTAGAATTATTTATATTAGGTAGTGAGAGACCTCCAGTTTGTGTACTCTTTATTACATTTTTAAAGGAAATTCTCAGGGTCTTATTTTGCCAAATAAATTATGTTATTAATTTTTGTATTTGGGAGAGAATAGAGTAGGGGACTCTCAACGGAATAGCTCTTAAAATATATAGTATTTTAGGGGATGTAGTAGGCAGGGGAGGGTTGGCAGCCTAAGGCCTGGGGGGCAAGTCTAGTCAACTGGCCCATTGCACCATCAAATCGGCTGCGAGCGACATTGAAAGCGGCCGTCGTGCGACAGTCACTCCACCAGCGCCTAATGAAATTAAAGTGGCTGGCATGCATGCCTTTTTAAGACGTGGGACGAAGAGCTGAGGCACAGCCATTGGGTCTGACTGCCGCACGATGCAGGGGCGTACCTAGAGTATTTGGCACTTGTGTCAGATCCTGTATGTGGCACACACACTTTAAAACTGCATAGTTTCTATGGTTAGGCAAACATTGACAGGGGTACAGCATAATTGTTATCATTATATGCTTAGGGATTATGCGGTACCACCGTCAATGTGTGCCTATACATTGAGCCAGACACTGACAATACTGCAGTACAACCCCTATCACTATATACTAAGCCAAACATTGATGTGGTGTAGGCTTACCACTTTAGTGACTGGCATAGTATATAGTAGGGATGCACCGAAATGAAAATTCTGGACTGAAACTGAAAATTCAGCATTCACTTGGCCAAAACTGAAAACAAAACAAAAAAAAAACAACTTTAAAATACTTTATTAAAAGTAACACCAAAATTAGACAAAAAATCAACAACAATGTTAACATATATATAACAACAATCACAATCCTATCATGCCCAGGTTCTAGCATGTGCTGGCTGACTTAGCATGATAGGAGTGTGATTGCTGTTTGCAATTATATATATATTAATACTGTCATTGAATTATTCTGTCCAATAAAAGTGTTAACACACCGAAGTTGGACCAAAAATAATTTATAACAGCAATCACACTCCTATCATGCCTAGGCAGCCACTACATGCTGGAATCTGGGCATGAAAGGAATGTGATTACACCTTCCTATGCCAAGCTATCCCCCAACCCTTACACATCCATGCTATCTGAAACCCTCATTCACAAACATTCAGCATAACACCCATCACTCTCACACACTTACTAATCCACTCTCCCTGAATCTTGTCCTACCTTTCCTCTGTCACTGTCACTTTTCCTCCTCCTCTTCTTCGTCTTCTGTGTCCTGTCCTTCTGGTACACTGAACGCGGAAGACGGTGTTGTGCGGCGGGATTTGACATCAAGTCCCGACGCACAGCCACAGTTGCCGCGCGCATCGTTTCTGGAGGCGTGCCAGCATGGTGGCACCCCTCAGATGAGCGGCATGACAACCGCATTCAATCCTGCTCGCAGCCGCTTAGTTTTGAACTTTGCGGCTGCGTTGAATGCTTGTCTGCTGGCCGTCCGGCCCACCGGTCCGGATCTAAAGCGGCCTGGGGGGGCAATTGCCCCCCTGCCCAGCCCGCCCCTGGTAGTAGGCGTTGATTGCATTTAATCTCCACAGCCAGGATATTTCAAGACCCTTCCAATCCTGTAGTTTTGTTTTCATTTTATTTATTGCTACTAAATAATTCTCTCTAATCATTTCTTTAAGATTATATTTTAATTTAATGGCTAAATAATCTAGAGAACTATTATTCCAGTCTACATTAATATACGATTTCATCAATCTAGCTTGTTCATCCGTTTGGTGAATTGAGATAATTTGCGTTTAATTAATATTAAGTTTATAATTCGAAAGATTACCATATTCTTTAATGGCTTCTAACACAGATTTTATCAATTTTTCAGGCTGAGGAAGTGTCAGAATGATATCGTCTGCGAATAATGTTATCTTAAATTTATTCTGTTTCATTTTAATTCCTATTATCTCTGATGAATTTCATATTGCTTGAGCTAGTGGTTCAATTGATAGAACATATAGTAAAGGGGCTAAAGGGCAGCCCTGTCTTGTTCCATTGCCTATTCTAAAACCATTTGAACATAGGTCCTGTTATTTGAGCAGAAGGAGATTTATAAAGCGCTAAGACATTATTTCTAAATTGCCCTGATATACCAAAAGCTTCCATCGTTTCTGAGAAAAATTGCCAGTCCACCCGGTCAAAGGCTTCAAGTGCCAAAAATGCAGACTAAATAGGATTCTTGTGAGATAGACCTATAAGATTTATTACTTTGCGAGTATTATCGGTTAATTTTCTATCTGTTCTATAACAGATTTTCTATAAAGCCCGCTTGATCCGGGTGGATTATTTCAGGTAAATATTTCTTAAGTCTTTCAGCTAAAATCTTTGAGTATATCTTTATATTCGATATATATATATCGATATTTATCAGTGAAATTGGCCTATAGTTAGAAACGAAGCTCAGGTCTTTATTTGGTTTAAATATCGGGCATATTGATGCTTGTTGCATCTCAGGTGGAAAATTAATGCCATCCGTGATTTCTTTAAATGAATTAAATAGCAATGGAACAATTATTTATTTAAATGTTGAATAAAACGCTGCCGTATAGCCATTCTCGATTTCTTTCTGAATTTCCTCTTTGTTAATTAATGCGTTTAATATTTCTAGAGCTTCTTCATTTAATTTTGGAAGCTTAAGGGAGCTCCTAATTTTACTTAATGATTTAAGGGGTCCTACTAGATTGTAAAGAGATTTATAAATAGTCTTCAAATCAGTTGGATATTTGTGATGGATTTAAAAAAATATCATTTCCTACTACTATTTTTTTTATAACACTTTTTTTGAATGGGGGAATCTTTTTAACCCCCCCCCCCAGTTGCTGTCTACTGGGCTCATATTTGGGGCGCTATAGCTTTAAATTTCCACAGTAAAAATGCACCATATTCTCAGAAATAATAGTGTGGGGGGTGTGAGATATCTGCAGTGTAACTGTATTGGTCCAATGGGGGTATTTTTTTAACCCCCTGTAGAATTTTTGAAAAATGCACCATATTCTCAGAAATAATAGTGTGGGGGGTGTGAGATATCTGCAGTGTAACTGTATTGGTCCAATGGGGGTATTTTTTTAACCCCCTGTAGAATTTGCTATGTATTGGGCTGATATTTGGGGCACTATATCTTTAAATTTCCACAGTAAAATTGCACCATACTCTCAGAAATAATAGAGGGGGGGTGTTTGAGATATGTGCAGTGTAACTGTATTGGTCCAATGGGGGAATTTTGTAATATATGCAGAAATGTTGCTAGATAATTTGCTAGATATGAGCGGATATTTGTTTAATAAACATATCTAATTTTGTAGGGAGATATATTTGTGTAAGAACTCCACAAAATCCACTCAGAATTATAACATTATATGATTATCATTACGTTTCCAGGTCTAATGCACCTTTTGCTAATGTAAAGAAAAAGTGTCTGCTGGCATGACCACTGATTTGAAGGTGTCTGATACTTTCACTCCAGTTTGATTAACATGTATTTTCTCCTGAAAAGGGAGGTTGGAGACAGGCCTTTGTAGAACAGGTCTCACCACTGCTTCTTTCAATAGGTCTGGAAAAAATCCGGATTGTAAAGAACACTGAACTATTTTTGTAATGACTTGTTCAGTTGCATCTGTGCATGCTGAAGGAAGATGTGTAGATGCAGGATCTAAGACACAGGAAGTTGGCCGCAGACTTTGTGTGATTGACATGATTTCTATTACACCTTAGATGTCAAAGCTTGTCCACAAGACAGTGGAATTTTATAACCCTGTCAGGATTACACATTGTCAGCTTAGACTCATTCAGGTGTCATGTCTGTTGCATCCTCTAGAGGCCACTTGTCATTATGCTAATGACCTGACCAGCTGCATCTGCTAACTTGGATGCAACCCTCCCCCTTTTAAAGATCTGTTGATCCTACGATTCTAGGTCATTGCATTGCAGTGTAAGAAGCTTACTGCTGTTGCTGTATGTGAGCCCTGATTACTGTTGTATTAAATCAATTATTTAACCCCTTCAGTTTTGGGTCCGTTAAGTCACAGAGCAATTTTTGCGGTATGTCGGTTCAGCCATTATTCCCCTTTCCTGCGAATAGTCTAAACTATATTTTTTTTCAAGGAGAGAGGGCTTTCTTTTAATACCATAGTTGGATATTTTGCTGAATCCATGCTGTGATAGCATTCATGTGTAAGTGGGGGAGGACTTAGCACAGGGAGGCAGTTTGAGGTGAGGATGCCACATGAAGGCTGTTTGAGGCTAGGATGCCATAGGCCAATTATTTGGGGGCAAAGGTGGCAAGTCCCATACTTCAAGTCGGGTGTTGGCAGATCCTGTGGATGCAATCAGTGTGCCAGAGCTGACATAATTCACAAGGGGGTGCTGGCTGGGGGCATCACATACATATTTACTAAAGCGGGGGGCTGGGTGTTGGGAAAAATATACAATGTGGGGCTAGCTGGGGGCAATACACAAGGGTGTGGGTGCATTAGGGTGACCATATCAGCCATGTGTTCCATGACACATATAACTTTGACATATTGCTGACCAGCCCAGATGAAATGCTGCCTTGCAGTATGAGGGATTTATTGACTGATGGAAAGAACCAGTCAGATATACATCCTCCATATTGCAGGGAAGCATTTTATCTGTGCTGGGGCATCAATACACAAAGGGGGCAGCTGGGGCCATTACATAACTCAATACTAAAGCAAGAGGCAGGCTGGGGGCAATACACAAGGGGCAAAAACACAAAAGGGGGGGTCAATGACAAATCAGTGCGGAAAGTATATATGTTTTTATTGTTTTAGCTTAGCCTGTCCGGATGTGTGTGTGTGTGTGTGTGTGTGTTCAGGTGTCGGTGTGGCAAAGCCTGTTGTTGTGTGGTTTGGGTGTTGGTTGTGACAGAGCCTGTCCTGGTGTCTGTGTGGGTGTCGGTGTGCTGTCCTTGGTGTGTGTGTGTTTGGGTGTCGGTGTGGCACAGCCTTTCCTGGTGTGTGGGTTTTGGTGTGGTAGAGCCTGCCCTGGTGTGTGTTTGGGCATCTGTGGGCAGAGCTTTTCCTGGTGTGTGTGTGTTTGAGTGTCGGTGTAGCAGAGCCTGTCCTGGTGTGTGTGTTTGGGTGTCTGTGGGCAGAGCTTCTACTGGTGTGTGTGTTTGGGTGTTGGTGTGGCAGAGCCTCTCCTGGTGTGTGTGTGTTTGGGTGTCGACACCCCAACACACACCAGGACAGGCTTTGCGACACAAATGCCCAAACACACACACAAGGACAGACTCTGCCACACCAAAACACATGCACCTGTCCTGGTGTGTGTGTTTGGATGGCAGTGTGACAGGCTCTGCCACACTGATGTCAAAACACACACCAGAACAGGTGCGTGTGTTTGGGTGTCGGTGTGGCAGAGTCTGTCCTTGTGTGTGTATTTTGTCACCTGTTTCCTGGTACTTTACTTACTGTAGAAATAAATTGTTAATTTTTACTCATCCAGAGATAAAACGCCCTCCTGAATTTGTAGTCCCAGAAATCAGTGAGCAGAAAAGTAAAGTTATTGTGTTTTTTACTATTTCAATCTGCATATAGTATTAAAAAGGATTAGTGGCACTAAATTGTGGCATCAGGTATCCTGTGTATGATGACTTTTTTGTGTACTGGAAAACCTGGAAAAGATGGGCATTGATGAAGGACTGATTCTGTGACACAATGGGCCACTTGACTAGACTTGCTCTTCAGGCCTTAGGCTGCCAGCCCTGCCCTGGTAGGAGGTACCATTGGATATCCCAGCAGGGTGTAGACCGACCTTGCAGGAGATGTTCTCTGATGACCTTCCAGGTGATGTCAGCAGGGATGCGACCCAAAAGGGAAATGCTAGTGCCAGCAGTCATCACATGAGATCGGGCAGCGATGCTGGCTTCTGCTGACAGGGGAGAGTCCAGGCTGTCAAAGGGATGTGTCCCAGCTGCTGCAAGAAAGTCAGGACATACCTGTACGTCCTAAAAGGCTTTACTAATTGCATTTTATGACGTACAAGTATGATGTACTATAGGGGACTGAAGGGGTTAAGGCAGCAAGCTGCCCACCTTAAGTCTGAGAAATCTTTGTTATTTATTATTATTATTCTTTATTTCTAAAGCGCCGACAGATTCTGCAGCGCTGTACAAGGTGAAAAGCTTACAGATAATGACAGGTACAATACAACAATTGACATAAGGATACAAGAGGAATGAGGAGCCCTGTTCCCGCAGGAACTTACAATTTAGGTGGATAAGGGGTAAGAAACAGGAGGTGAGGACTGCATTATAGTGAATTACGTTAATATGGGGCGAGATAAGGGTTGTAAGTGGGTGAGATGGAAGTTTTGATGATTACCTCAGTGGTAGGCTTCTCTGAAGAGAAAAGTTTTTAGTGAGCGTTTGAAGGAGGGTAGAGTTGGTGAGAGTCGGACAGCATGGGGAAGAGAGTTCCAGAGGGTTGGTGCTACACGAGAGAAGTCCTGTAGGCATCATTGTTGGATCTTAGAGGGCGGGCTGGAGTATATTTGCTGATGAGGGAAGGTAGGTAGGGGGCAGCAGCGTTAGTGAGAGCTTTGTAGGATAGAGTGAGTAATTTGAATTTAATTCTGATATGGATGGGGAGCCTGTGGAGGGACTCACAGAGAGGCGCGGCAGATGCTGTTGATTTGGTGAAAAGGAAAATGCCTGCAACCATCAACTTTGCATCTGTTGGAATGGATGGAAGACTTAGAAATTCAATTAAAATTGAAGTTCCTGGGAGAGAAAGAAGGAAAGAAAGGAACAAAATATGCTGCAGAGGAGGTGCTAATAAAGACGCTTGGACTGGATCTTAATGACATTTACTGCCTTTAAGATCATATTAGAGGTACATATACAGTAACACTACAGAACATTGGTGTGTGTCATAACATCTACAAGAACCTCAGAGAAAAGAAAGATGACCCTTGATTTAATGGACTCTGCTTCATGTTGCTGTACGGCAGTACTGTCCACATGTACAACCCCTATGTGTCTGATGAAGCCATCATAGTCTGGTTATACCGATACTGCAACAAGGTTTCTAACCCACAGAAGGTAGAAAATGAGATGGGGATTTGGAACAGTAAGAGGAGTTAAAAGAAAGGGCTTGGTGGAATAGTGCATCCCTACCAGAGTTTCTCTGTTGGTAGCAACAGAGGATACTGTTTCTGCCCTTTTCTGGGCAGTAGGTGCTGCCTGCACAGCCCACCCCAGGCCCCTGTGGTGAGATGGGGCCATCTCAACGCTAGCTGTGATAAGTTGTGGAGACATGGAGGTCTTGGGAGACAACGCAGAGGAGAAATCCAAAGTAGAGTTTACCGGGAGCCGTGCAGATGACACAGTGGAACTAGGAGACCTTTCGGAGTTATCTGTCCGGAAGGTGGCTCGAAGCATACAGAGCTGTGCAGGTGTTGCTGAGATGGGACTTTCTCTCTGGTGTTTTTTGCATCATGGATTCCAGCAGCATATCAGAATTTGAAGGTGACTCTGAAGGTGAGAGGGTTGCTGACACACTGGATCTAATTGTTGCCTCACTTAATGTGAGGAGTCCGAGGAGCCCTGCCTGACGGGCTGCTTTGTTCACATATTTACCATCTCTAAATGTGGACATAATTTTGTTACAGGGGTGTGCAATAAATCATGCACTGTTTTATGGACATTTAAAGAAGGACTTACCCTTGATGTATATGGTCTGGCCAGCTCAGCTCCTGCATTGATTTTATGTTGTCCTCTGCTGGTTTCTCTAGGACATGTTTTTACAAGATAATATATTCTCAGACCATAAGCGTATAAAAAACTAGCTTTTTAACTCCTAATAAATCTAAAACTAGGAATTGTCTGTGGAAACTTAATATATTGTTACTAGAGGAAGAAACAAATCAGGACTAAACACAATAGAACAGTACATACATTGTAATACCTTGATTGCTTTTTGAGAGGTAAGTATAGCGTGTCATTAGAGGTTAGAAAGACCATGGAACAGCAAGTAAGTGGTAACAAAGGGACATTTAGATATCTCATGGCAGAAATGAGAGAAAATGTCCTTAAAGGACATAAGTGAGTAAGAGGACAATGAGGAGAAAGGTGATGTCCACTTTCAGGGGAGTAGTGGAATGCCGCAAGAACTTAGACCTGAAATATTTTAGTTTTAGTTGAACTTAACAGAAATGCGTGACAAAGCCACAAACTAGAATCACATGAAATAAGTGGTTCAGGAGAAAGGTAAGTATCGGTCAAGATGCAAGTCTTTTTCCCAGGCTATCATGTGGGGTAATTTGCGGGCAGAGAAATGGCCGATCAGCAGGGAATACCACATGGAAATTGCCCCAGTGTTGTGTTGCTCTATATCGAGGCATGTCAGCAACACTGTTTATGCTTAGGAAGCGATTCCGATCGCTTCCCAAGCTGTTTTTAGCCGGGCACCACCGCAATCCTTGATGATCTATGCGGCGGCAGCCATTTTTTGTAGGGATGGCTTTCATCCCCGGATCGACAGTCAGCCTCACTTGCGAGGCTTCCGTGGATGCTGCAAAGCCACCAGGGTCTGCAGACCCTCCTGAGAACTCTGGCTCCACTTGCAGGTTAAATACAGGTACTGCATTCAACCATTAAAGTCAATGGAGCCCAGCTTTCTAATCTTAATGTGATTAGTAAAATATTTAAAAAAATAAATGACAAAAAAAAGCTTAAAAAGTGGTAACATTTAAAAATAACTATGCATCAGAGGAACCATCAAGTTTCAGCAAAATGTAAAGTCCAATAACAATAAAATAAAAAAACATAGTATATTATTATGCGCTATTATTAAGTGCTAAAATTAGCACTGTATCTTCCCAAAAATCTTGACATGAAAAGAATTAAAGTAAAAGCATTTCAAATACCGACATGTCTAAT
Organism: Spea multiplicata; assembly: GCA_009364415.1. Taxonomy (NCBI): domain Eukaryota; kingdom Metazoa; phylum Chordata; class Amphibia; order Anura; family Pelobatidae; genus Spea; species Spea multiplicata. The sequence goes on along the minus strand of VKOC01020883.1, from coordinate 3,243 downwards.
TTTTTTTAAAAAATGAATGGTTTGATGGGGTAAATTGGAGTGGCCAGGCTCAAAGATGGGGAATAGGCACAGACTGACCAAAATGTACATTTCCCAAATGTGACCTTTTAGCCCCCGAACACCAGACAAACCCATGTATGGGTGGTATCAATGTACTCGGGAGATGTTGCTGAACACACATTGGGGTGTTTGATAAACGAAAGAGGAACAAAAACACGCACCCGGCGCCCAGAACTGCATGTCCCGGGCGTCGGGCGACATGACCTGCGCATCCCTGCGCCAAACGCCGAATATAGGCCACACCCCCACTTTAAAGATATAAAGTGGGGGGGGAAAGTGCAGCTTATATTCGGGCCAATACGGTATATTTTAGAACATACATCAGCTTAACCACTTTAGCATGCTGCCACAGCCTCAAGCATGATCAGAAGCCATTAATTTTTCGCTTTTTAAGGATCAGGTAAATTCCTCCTGCTTAACCAAGATATACGCTCTAGCGTCTCATCTGGCTTGACAGTATTGGCACTGTAGCACCTGCTGTGAATAAACGCATCAAAAGCAATGTACAAACAGCAACGTGGTCTTTTACTACAAGTCAGGATCTTTCCACGTGGCTCGTTTGAACAAGAGAAAAAGTCAGCAAACTAGTTGCAGAGAACACAAATGACTTTCTTACGTTTTCATGCTTTTCAATCTTTCGATTTAAACAAGTAAGTAAAGGTCTTTGATTGAAATACTTTGGGTTTTACAAATGGTACATCTTGAAAATATGCTGACAATATATACAAATATGAGGCAGGGGTTTGTCATTTTTGAACTACAAGATGTCCCGTTTAATTCTTAGCTTTTTAGCTTGTTGACATGTTTTCTCATTACAGATGAAATGAAAGCTAACATTTTGAGAAATGTTCAGTTTGTGTTGGGTTGTCTCCATGCAGTAGGCTATAAAGCTCATTTATTATACATTTTGGATTATTTGTCAACTTTATAGTCTTTTCTGAATGAGAAATTGGGCTTTAAGGACCTTGCATTCCATAACAGTTCACGCATTGTGCACGTGTAATTTCATTTAAGAATTCTAGGTGATTGGGACATAAGTTGTGGTGAGGACCCAATCTTCGGACCTATTGTGACATGGCTGCCAGTGATAGATTCGCATTGATATGTAGTTTTCTATGTACAGATACTTTTTTTTCATGAGAAATAATTCTTAAAATTACACTGCTCCAAATCTTTTATTTTCCATTAAACACCTGCATTTCAAATTGGATGAGATCAGTATGTAAAATATTTATTGATTATTCCCATTAGTATCCCAGTTACACCGACATCAAGTCTTCTGCTTGTGCTAAAGAATTCCAGTCTCTTGTTGGTCATTTAGCATGCTAGACTTTTATTCCATTTTGTGTTTTTAATTTTAAAGTTTTATAGTGGTGTGTAAATCTCATCTAGACAGTCACTTTCACTCTCCATACTATATCATACCTGTCTTTGAAAGTTATAGGAAGTTATCTGGTTCTTGGCACAAAGGAGTAGGTTTCCATATAAATATAACACATGGTTTTTATGGTACTCACAAAAGTTGCTGTATAAATAAAGAGGAGACTAGAAATGGCCACCTACCCCCCCAGATATGCTTTATGCCCCTAGAAGTGCCACTCTGCCCCCCTGATACACCACTCCCAGGCCTCCCAACTATCCCGATTTAGGTGGGACAGTCACGATTTGAATGCCCTACCGCCGTCCAGTCTTCAAGCAGCCGGCTTCTGTGTGCCAACGAAGCAGAAGCGGCACTGCACACAGAAGCCGACTATTTAAAGACAGGACGGCAAAGCGGGACATCGGTAGGGCAACGGCTCTTCGCCCCCCCCCCTTGAAGATGCGGTGCGACCCTGTAGGGGGCAGAGAGAGCACGGAGCAGGTGGGGAAAGAGGAGCATGGAGCTGGTGGGGAAAGGAAAAAGGTCTGTAGTTCTAAACAGTGGCGGAACTACCGGGGCCCTGGAGTTCTGCCAGTCAGGGGGGCCCAAGGGGGCGCCCTTCTGTCTCCTCTGCTGCCTGCCTCACCGCTGCCCCGACTGCAGTGTTGGGAGTGTGAGGCGCCTGTCTCGTCATATGACGTCATATGCCGGCGCTCAACAGTAAAGCCGTGCGCATCGCGGCAGAGCAGCGAGACAGAGGCCTCGCACCCCCACCACAGGACTGCACTGTAAGTGACCTACAAAGGGGGTTAGTGAGAAGGGGGTAGGGAGAGGGTAGATAGTGAGAAGGGGGGTAGGGAGCGGGTAGATAGAAGGGGGAGGAGAGAGGGGGTAGATTTTGTGAGAAGGGGATAGATTGGGTTGGGGTTGGGGGCCCTTAACAGATTCTCAACCGGGGCCCTGAGGCTTCTAGTTACGTCCCTGGTTCTTTAAAAAAAAAAAAAAGTACGGGCTGGCTGGGGGGCATCACTTAAATCTTAAAAGGGGGCTGTGGTTGGTATAGATACACAAGGGTGGGCATTAAAACATAATAGAGGCATCAAAGAGATAGGGGCAACAATACATAAAGAGGAGAAGGCCCCGCCTAGCCAGCCCCCTTGTGTATTTATGCCCCCACAACCTATAGTGGGGAAGGCAAGGGACACAAGGTTGTGGGGTCACCAATACACAAGAGGGCAGCTGGGGCCATTACATGATAAATCAATACTAAAGGGATTAATATAATTTTAAAACGAATGGGAGGGAGGCTAACATTTTTTTTTGTAATTATAAAAAAAAAAAAAAGTTAAAAGAAATTCATCTGCCGTGGACTACCTCTTCCAATGATGCTTAGCCAGCATCATGGTGGACACCTGGCTGGCTGAGCATTATGGGAATTGTTGTTCACAGCTAACATTTGCAGCTTTATCAACTCCATATCCCATGATGCTCAGCCAGCTTGGGTGTGCTATCTGGGTGCTGGCTGGGGAATTGCCTGGATGGGCAATCTGTCTCATTGAAAGGCTTGTGTGTGCAACCTTGGTGCAAAGTGGTGCTTTGGAAAGTTTTGTTGTTGCAATCATGTACTGTGGGTGTAAGGGATGTGGAGGCAATAATGTAAGGAGGGCAGGAGAATTCAAGTGAATGGCTCTGATATAGATAATGCATGTTACTGTGTGGTATTATCTGGCTAGGGCTCTGATATACCATATTTGCTCGATTATAAGACAGCCCCCCATAATCTGAATATTAATTTAAGAAAAAAGAAGAAGCCTGAATATAAG